>JAWQEG010005246.1:0-75000 GCA_033782935.1 Petrolisthes cinctipes
ATCTAACTGTTGGATAGATTTTGTGAATGCAGATACATACTCAGCTTTTGGAAAATAATGAAGCCTTACAAGTGTGGTTGGTTGGGAAGCTAGCAAACAAATACCACTGTGAAATCGGCCCTAAGTTTAGAGTACTGTAACCTGTGTGTGTAGTCTTGTCCTTAAAAGAATAATTATTAGAGCAATGAAATATTCACCACAGAATCTGATGACTAAAATATCAACACCAAAGGCAAGAGTCGAGGAACCCTATTAATATTATAAACACAAGTAACGGGTGTATGAAAATTTTATTGCAACCACAAACACCCTGTAATCGCTCTACCCAAAATTTACTAAATACGAACTATATAACATCAATATAAAGATGATTACTTGTACGGCATTAAATTAAAACACACAGAGAGAGAGAGAGAGAGAGAGAGAGAGAGAGAGAGAGAGAGAGAGAGAGTTTGTTGAAGATTGGATGTGTTGCGATCCCTACATCTCTTGTCCAACGGTCGAGTAGTTATCGTGAACCACAAATTGAGCTGTTTGGGTGTGTTGTCTGGGGAGTTGGGGGGGGGGGGAGGAATCGAGTGTCTAAATAAGGCCTCCCTCCATAAACTGTCCTTCATGCCTGTTCACTTATTATAATTTACCATACACTGACAGAAAGACTGATCGAGCACTGAGCAGTCATTAGTCGTCTATGGATATTCATGAGAAGAGTGAGGGAGGGAGGGAGAGGAAAGGTGATAGCCAGAATATAAAGGGAGGGAAGGAGGGAGTGAGTTACTTTAAGGAGGGGGATGGGGGAGGAGGAGTTGTGTGATCGCTGGAAAATCGAGGAAGGAAGGGAGGAGAGGGAGGGATGGGGGAGGAGGAGTTTTGTATTCGTCGGAAAATGGAGGAAGGAAAGAAGGAAAGGGAGGGAGGTGGGATGGGGGAGGAGGAATTTTGTATTTGCCGGAAAATGGAGGAAGTAAGGAAGGGAGGAGAGAGAGGGATGGAGAGGAGGAGAGAGGTGATCGCCGGAAAATGGAAGGAGGGAGGGTAGGAAGGAGGAAGGAGAGGGATGGGGAGGAGGAGAGAGTGGTGTGATCGCCGGAAAATAGAGGGAGGGAGGTTAGGAAGGAGGAAGGAGAGGGATGGGGAGGAGGAGAGAGTGGTGTGATCGCCGGAAAATGGAGGGAGGGAGAGTGGAGGAGGAGGGGAGGAGAGGCGTAGTAACCGGCACAGCGTTCGCCAGTCTTCATTCGAGCCCCAGACTGCATACAGGCCACGCGTACCACCTTCACGTCCTCAACTCTCTTTATATATTTCCGATTCTCGTGAGTAATTATATTGCTTGTGTTTCGTGTGTATTAATAATGGTTAATGAGGAATGCTGTGTGTGTGTGTGTGTGTGTGTGTGCATAGTTCTGTGTAGTGTCGGTAATGGTTAGTGAAGAATGCTGTGTGTGTGTGTGCATAGTTCTGTGTAGTGTCGGTAATGGTTAGTGAAGAATGTTGTGTGTGTGTGTGCATAGTTCTGTGTAGTGTCGGTAATGGTTAGTGAAGAATGCTGTGTGTGTGTGTGCATAGTTCGGTCAAGATCAAGAGGTAATAGTTAGTGTGTATAATTCCGTGATCAAAGTTAGGGTATTGTTAAAGAAGTAATGGTTTTGTGATAATTTATTGCATTATATTTCAATTATTATGGTATTGTGAAAAATCAATTAACACTATTTTGTACAAGGGTGGGCTTGATGGTTCGACGAAGAAATAGCCAGACTTTAACGATTTCCACTTTCATTTTTCAGACTTGTATTACTACCAAGGTTGAAGGGAATGGTGGGCCTAGTGTTGGTGTTTGAACATAGTGACATTTTTGAGGATCCGTGTAACACATCTTCAAAACTTATATAACCCAATGTCAGGTGAGTTTCATACGCATTTATTGTATGTAATGTGCTTTCTGTCAGACCCAGTGATTGTGAATAATTGTGCTAACTTCGTATATCATAAAATGCAGTGTTGGTAAAACTGTAGCAACTTGTTCCTCCTAATTACTCCAAGCAACAGGCCACAAATATTTTTGTTAATCTGGTCCTGTTTCCTGGCGTACTTTGGAGGAATAAAATCTGGTATAAACCAAAAATATACTATCCTACTTATTTTTTTTTTTACATGCAAGTGGCAACAGCCCTAGGAAAACTAAAACCAAACCATCTGAGTTGGAAAAATCCTGTGCAAACTCTAAACAAGAAAAACAAAAATTCTTCAGTGCTGTTTGTCAAGGCTGTAACTACGACCATATCATATATATATATATATATATATATTCGAAACGGTACAGACCTGAGTTAAGTACCCAATAGTCTTAATTTATGGATATATTTAATACATTTTGCTTTGTATACATACTAATTCACTTTCTCTCCCCGCTGTCAGTTAAGAAGTAGCCTATTAGGTGGTCAGGATTTATGACAGGATAGGATGGTGGTAGGTGGGGGTGTGAGAAACGAGGTGTAGGGTAGTTTGGGGGTTAAGTATCTCGTTCATGGTTGGAGGGAGGGAAAGGGATGCTAAGTAGACTGAATATAGTTAGGGGGGAAGGGGAGGAATTCTAGGCGTTGGTTTCATGTTTTAGTTTATATGGTCGCTAGTTCTGTCCTCTGTTTGTTTGTTGGTTGCTGGTGTGAGTTGCCAGACTTGTTGGTCGTGGCTTTTTTTATTTTGGCCTCCCTGCGATGGATCTCCTATTAAAAGATTTATATTTAAGAGGAAGGTACAGTGTTTGTAAGTCTGGAGCAACTGATTCTTCCAAACAAACTATTCCAAGCAACGGGCCATTATCATTATTATTGATATCTGGTCCTGTTTTCTGACATACTTTGGAGGAATAGTCGCCCCAATGTACCAAAAGTGTACTAATCCTTTAACAACTTAACAACCACTATTTTCAATGCACCTTTCATTAATGGATACAGTTGCCGAACCATGCAGTGAGACGTAATGCTCTGATAACTGTATCTTTATAGAGTATGTAGCTTGTGTTACTCTTACAGATTACCTCTTCATACCCACACCACCCATGGACAAACTACTGGGGCATATCAAGAGGAAGGGACCCAATAGCCATTCAAGAGTAAAAGGAGGGCCCGTGAAGGAGGGAGTATCAAGAGGCAAGAGGGCGTATGAACATTCAAAGGAGACTACAATACATTGAAGACCAACAAATGTTAGTATTACCCCTGCCATGTTATTCTCCTCATACAGACTTAAAAGTGATCTGATAGGCCTGTGTAAAAAGTGCTAAATGTTTGTTTGTATTTTGAGGACCTAATGTTTATACACAACTTATAGATGAATGGCAGACTTGAGTGTTTATATGTAGGCAACTTTGCATGACTTGATTTTAATGCCATAATATTGAAACTTTTTTAAAGGTGGGACGAGGATGACCCGATGGACTGACGAAGGGATGGCGAAGATACCCGATGGACTGACGAAGGGATGGCGAAGATACCCGATGGACTGACGAAGGAATGGCGAAGATACCCGATAGAAGGATGGCAAAGATAACCGATGTAGGACTGAGGGAGAAACCACTTTAAGGTAACCAGTTTAATTATTGCTGAATTTAATGAGTATTAATATTCATTTTCTGTAGTACTGTATTGTTTGACTATAATGCCAGATAATTGATATAAACACTACATAATTATAATAGTTGATATATTGTAATTATGTATTGATTATACGATATGTAGTGAGTGTGTGGGTTAGTTTGTAAAAGATAACCTTCCAACAGATATCGGAGGTGATGCTATACAGATGACACTAAATATCCTCTTTACCACTGGGATTTCCAAGACCTCGCTTTATCGGTATGAGATGGCTAGGACGTGATGATTCTACTGCTATGGACTCCGCTGATATCGACTCCTCCTTGGTTGTACTTATGGGATCACATCTGTATGGATCTCCTCCTCAAAGCCAACACAACTGTATCATGTAAGTACTGCCTCTTGCTGATTTAATTAAAGGGAAGTACTATACCTCAAAAGTATCGGCCCTCTTTTTCCTCAAACAATTTGAAAAAGCGCGATGTAATATTAGACACGAGTGACCCACAACATATCATTTCGAAACTATCTACCCTCTGAGTGCCGATACTTTTTGAGTTATTGTACAGTGTTGGTTTGTTTATGTGGAGCAATGTATTCCCCCAAAGTATTCCAAGAAACGGCCCACCATTATTTTTCCATTATTTTTATTCTGGCCTTGTTTTCTAGCATGTTTAGGAGGAATCGAGACACTTTAATGTACAGAAGGTTTACTATATCCTCTTCAATTCCTTTCATTTTAGTAGTTAATAAATGTCAATGAAACCGGTAATAACCGTATGACATTAACGAACAAATAATTTCCTTCAAAGAGTAAAACATTTGTTCCATTTTAATCAGACGGCCGGATTAATGTCATCTTGAAGGACAAAAGGTTAAATAAAATAATCTAGTATGAGGTGTCTGGTTCTGTAAATGATCAGCACAGCTCATAATGCCCCGGGAATAAACTAGCTTTATTTCAGTATTCAGAATGTTTCACAATAGAATTGCAAGATTTCTTGTCTTTTTACATGTGTAGCCTACATGGTGTACAGTTTTTTAAGTTGTGTACACTCATGGTCAATAATCCTTCATATATGGATATCTCAAACAATTTACTGTAATGTTTTCACGTTCACATATGATAATGTTTTAAGTAGTGCGAAGCTGCTTGTAGGATCATTAAAGATTGTACTTAACCTATTTATATACATAACTTATTGGAGAGTTTATCATCTAAGGAACAGAGGGAAGCTGTTAAATTTACTCATGCAAGTTGCCTCTATATGGATGATTATTTTTGACCACGACTGTACTACATGGTATACGTAAACTAATGTTCAAGATAAAAGTGCACAAAGGTCGTATAATGATAGTCTGGCCCCCACATATTATTACCCCAGAGAAATTCCAGTCTTCCCCAACTTTAAACACAAGCAGGTTATCAGTTCTCCAGATTTCGTGGAGTGTGACTTTCAAAAGAATATTATAAAGTTAAAATACATTAACATATTTGAGGGGTTAATACTTTTGATACATTGGAGTGCCTTGATTCCTCCTAAGTCTGTCAGGAAGCAGGACAAATGAATGAATTAATATAATGGTATCCTGTTGCCTGGAATAATTTGGAGGAATCGGTTGCTCCAGATATATCAAACATTTTGCTATATATTCACTTAAGGTGGTAATTCTATTTTGGTACATTGGAGTGTCGTCATTCCTCCAAAATATGCCAGGAAACAGGACCAGATGAGCAAAAATAATGGTGTCCTGTTGCTTGGAAAAGTTTGGAGGAATCTGTGGCTCCAGATTTACCACAAGCATCGTACTATATACTCCCTTAATAGTTCTCCACAGTAAAATTCTATGATACTAGGTTCTGATTCTCTAAAAATATTGCTGAAGATTTACTTTAAATATGCAATAGTACACTCGTGAGCCATTAACTTTATACAGGTCTGCTAAGAATTCATGGTTGTTAGAGTATAAATTGGTGGAATACGTGAAATTGGGGAAATAAAGTGTAGTGGTAAGAAATTGTTGAATACGTGTAGTTAATAGGATACAGTGTAATGCATAAAACTAATAGAATACGTGTAATTAAAAGGATATAGTGTAATGTAAATGGTAATAGAATGTATGGAATTGTGTAAAATATTGGATTACGTGAAATTAAGACTTGAGAAAACAAAAGTCGTGTATATTCAAAATGGCTCAGGAATGTATATAGTATTTGGAGTAGTCATGGAATTAATAAAGCAGTGTTTTTATTTTCTCTCTGGCAGGTATTGGAGCAGGAGTGGTTGTTTATGATGGAGCTTTGCAGTACCATATACCTTCAGACAAGTTAAGTAGACAGCTTCAGTATGCTTCATAGACAATTAACAAGACTTCCTGAGGTGTCCATGTGTGCTTTGAATATAAAAAGAGGATGTGTTCAGTATTAAGTGTGTAGGTATTTATGGACTAAGTAAATATAATTGTATATATTAACAATTACAGTATTTGTAAATAAGATGGAAACGTCATATTGAAACGTTGAATGTGTTAATTTAGTGTGTTCATTGGCGATGCATGGAGCAAATTTAAATCAAAACTGAGCTCTGATGACCTAAAATATAGCAGCATTCATCTTGGCAAATTGTGGAGTATGTAGCCGGTAACAGACCCCCTTCATGGACACCTTCGGGAATGTATTTGTTAATTGTATATGAATAAACATAGTGAACTTTATTTTCCTACTCTTCTCGTTGGTTGGTGGTTATGTGCAGGGTTAGGAAGGGATATTGTGGTATATAAACCTGGGATAGGTTGAGATATAAAATTGGTATTGGGTGGGAGGGACGAAAGATAGCTCAACTCTTAAGGGGGTATATAGCACATTGTTTTGGGTGGTAAATCTGGAGCAAATGATTCCTCCAAACTATTTCAGGCAACAGGATACCATTATTTTTGTTCATACTTTGGAGAAATCAGTGTATGAGACCTGGTGGCTTCTGATTCCTCCTGACTATGCCACGAAACAAGCTCCTTTAATGTTGGTTGTGTTAAGTAGGAATGTTTGAAGGACTCCCTAACTTCCAATATTCTTACATCACGATGACGGATGGGTACTGGTTGGTTATGTAGTGTAGGTGTAGCTTGAGGTATAGTTAGGGTGGTCGCTGGCAGGTTTACAATACAGCCAGCCAGTCTGGCTTCGATCATCCTGGGTTGATGCTCCCCCCCCCCCCCTCTGCCGGACCCCTTGACAACCCTCCCCCCCTTTTTTCCCCGGTCCCCCCTCTTATTGCGTTAGTGCTGTATTATCTAAAAAAAACACGAATGTTCTCAGTGTAGTGCGTGAAGTTAATATAAAAAAAACTTTCAGTCCTTGTATAAATGTAAGTTTTCATGATGTATTTGCGACGTGGTTGGAGATTCTTTTGTTAGCGAATTTGAAGGTCTGGGATTCCTCGAAGCTATGCCAAGAAACGGACTACCCATGTTACATTACTTTAATGGGATCTGTTTCATGGCATAGTTGGAAGGAATCGGTAGCCTTCCAATTCACCAAGAAGAGAATCTCCCTTTAAAGGCATAATATCAGCTGATCCTTCTTACCAAATCATTACAGGAGTCTGCTGTTGTCGGGCGAAACGAAGGTTGTATGTAACTGGTGATGTTAAACAGCTTCATTGTCTGGGATACCAATTCAAAGCTATCTACCACCTCACAACACTACTTTAAACATCTTCCTTTATGCAATCTACCATCATGTATGTACAGAAAGGTAGGAGTAGCATAAGTATATTTTTTAATGAACTATAGAAGCTTTTCCTGTCTTCTCCCTCCTCGTGCTTTAGTGTTTTTATCTTTGAGTACTCATGCTGTGATTTTTATTTTTTCCAGGTGTTACGGTCTTCTGACTCTACATTGCTGACGTGTCCACAATCTGCTGAAACACTTACGATGCTTGACTGCCTGCGGAGCTTCCCTACTTTCTAAAGACAATAATGGTTCTGAGGTGAGCGAAATAATTTTACTATTGTATTAGTTTGGTGAGGTAATGTCATGAGATGCCTCCGTAACCACATGCAGCAATTGTCGATATTCCGATAATGCTCAAGTCAATTGAATGATCTAGTGTACAAGATCTCTAAGCCTTGTTGTGGTCCGTGGTTTGGATGTTAGTTGTAAACGCTTGATCTGAAAGACTATTTTTGAGGAAAACCTGTGTCCACTTAAAACATGTATGCACAATCGCGGTCAATAATAATCATCCACATATGGGTGTGTCAAACGATTTACTGTCTAATATTTTCACGTTCACATATGTTATGGTTTTAAGTAGTGCGTAGCTGCTTGTAGGTAGTTAACCTATTTATTGGAAAATTGTCAAACTTATGTGAGTTACCCATATATGGGTGATTATATTTGACAGCGACTGTACGAGCGTAATGAATAGCATAAGCATTTTACACCCTCCCCCCCCCCTCCTTTCCCGGATCCCTAGATCCCCCCTCCCTGGCCTTGCTTAAGTATGGTATTATATTCAAAACCACATGTTCTCAGTGTAATCCGTGATGACTTATTTAATATTAGTCTTAAATTGTATAAATGGTAAAGTTTTCATGATGTATAAGCAGTGTGTTTAGTCGATTCTCTTCGTGAATTGCAAGGTCTGATTCTTTTAAGCTGTGCCTAGAAACAGACTACCTTTATGTTACAGTACTTTGATTGAAGATCTGTTCCATGGCATAGTTGGAAGGAATCACTAGCCTTCCAATTTACCAACAAGAGAATCTTCCTTTAAAGTTATAATATCAGCTGATCCTTCTTACCAAATCATTACAGGAGTCTGCTACCGTCCCAGGCCTGGTGTTGTCGGGAGATGAAGGTTGTATTTAACTGGTGATGGTAATGTTACAAGTACACCAATGGATGTGTGGTGGTTCTTCATGAGGATTATTCCCGTGGTTAGTGTACAGCCGGCAGCACAAATTCGCGTCCATCTAACATACGAAATAATGCTGATATGTCAAGATAGTTGCATTCTGAACCCATTCCTATTCTAACATGTATAATTTACCACATGAGAAGTATATCGGTTATCTCTGTATTCAAACCGTGTCACATCACTATACCTCATACATACGCAGGTAAAAAATGAAGCGAACTTGTGCTGCCGACTGTACATCTTCATCGCCTGGGATACCAACTCGAAGCGCTCTCCCACCCCACGAGACACTAATACCTTCCCATTATGCAATCTACCTTCACGCATGTCCAGAAAGGTAGGAATTTGGCTTAAAGTTTGTGTATTTTGTCATTGAGCTATAGAAGTTTTCCCTCCCTCTTCGTGCTGTAATGTCTATCTTTGAGTACTCGTGCTGTGATTTTTATTTTCCAGGTGTTACTGGCTTCTGACTCAACATTGCTGATGTGTCCACCATCTGCTGAAACACCCATGATGCTTGACTGCCTGCTGAGCTACCCACACTCTGTTCTCGGCAAGACTGCTGTGCATCAGAGGTGAGAAAATTTTATTGTATTAGTCTGGTGATTGTAAGTCATGCCACATGCAGCCATTGTTCTATGGCTTATACACGAATGATATCTCTATAATGAGTAAATTGAATAGTCTAGAAGCCTTGTTGGAAAAGCTCAATCTGAAGGATTTATTATTTGACTTGTCTGTCAACTTAAAACGCTTATGTACGAGCGTAATGAATAGTATAAGCATGACTTGCTGTGACTGAATAAACCTTCCAATGGAATAAATTAATTTGATCCATCGTCAAAACTCCACGGTAATGCTTACAGATAATAAGATCGCTACTAATTTAATTTTTCCAATTGTTATTCTACAGGTATATTTTGCATTGACAGTTTAATATTGTAAGCCCTTCAATATATACGTACATTAAGGAAACACCAATAAGATCGTTTTGCCAACTCAATTTACCTTTAAATAACTAATTAAATTCTCTAAAATTTTGCCAGATAAGTACGTAACTTAGAGTATCCAGGGGGATTTTGTCAAATGTTTTCTAATTAGTAAAATTACATTTGCTTGCTTGTTAAGTTGTAAGTCATTAAGTATTTATTTCTTTATATAAGCATGAGTAAAGTTAGTAAATTACTAATATCAATTCTAAAACGTCAGTTTCTTGTATTAACTGGTTTTTAAACCAGCAATGTGAGGCTAATTGACATAGTTACTTGTTCTGGAAAGCTAAAATCACAAGCAAATTTACTAAAATTTAAGTAATGCTGGAACTGAAAAATTGAACGCTCTGCTGTGGCTATACTTTGGGAGTTTTTTTGAGCTATTTTTTAATTGAGGAAACTGCACTAAACAAAATAATCTGCAGCACCAAAGCATGGTGAATGCAGTATATAGTTTAATGCATAACTTTTATTTACTTATCTACTAAAATCTACTTTCCTCCCCCCCCCCAGGTGATTTGGCTGAAAGTTTATCTGTACTCAAGAAACCTAATCAGTAGAAAACCTGACATTTTAGATATCCACATGTGAATCAGACAAGATGACTGATCTCTCAACTACGACCCTTGTGAAAGTGGACAACTCTCTTCGTTCACCTAGTAACTTTCCAAAAATTACAGTAGGCTCCTAATTTACTACAAGCAGCTACCATACTCGGTGTATTAAGCTTGCGATTGTGTATAAATATCGAGTAAGTAAATTATGACTGATACTTTATACACTAAAATATCACTGACAAGCAAAACAATTGTTGTCCCAGATGTAAAGATGAATTTCACAACATACCTGAGGTAAAAGTATTGAAATTAAGCCCTGCCTGTAAAGTTCCATTTTTCTTAGTAACAAATTTACCATGTTGAGAACCACTGAGTTAAATAGTGGATTTATTGACCTGTTTAGTTGAAGGAAAAAAGTTAGTGACAAGAATTTTGCCTTACTATCTCTGTAAATAGCTGTCACTATTTATCAAGACCAACTGTTTATAACTAAGTTTTGTCTTTGAAAATAAATTATAACCATTTACATTAAAATATTTTACTTACCTTAATTGCATGATTGGGAGGACTAGGGTCCTTAATGGAGCTCTATGAATTCTCCAAACTGCTCGGGCCAACATTCTAATTTAGAAATAATGAAGGTTTCTGTGGCCTGGATTATTTTGGAGGATTCAGAGCTCCAGTAAGGGCCCTTAATTTTTTTTAAACGGCTCTAGGCTCTAAAAGGTAACCTCCTTAAAACTGATATCAGTGCCTCATGGGTGACTTACCCTGGAATATTCTATGGCACGAAAGGGTCTTTTCATCCAGTACCTGAATGCCTCGCTCGGTGTAATTGATTCGTTCCTGCAATAATAAAACCATTTATAGATAGTGCCAGTGAGACTCCATAAATTGAACATATTATTCACCACCATCTATTGTACAATCGTGACCATCACAGGAGCGTCCAAAAACTTTAAACGTTTCAGGGGAGATTCTCTTGATGGTGAACTGTAAGATCTGATTCCTCCATACTAAAGCAAAATAATTACCACAGTCAACAAAAATCGTACTGAACAGCGATAGTAGTTACTGGAGAGTCCAGTGTTGCTGAAAATTGACGTCACGTTCGTGTCGCTGGATATTGGCTCAAGCCATTAATCCCCTATTAGTACCATTGAGGGCGTCTACTCTTGGCATAGTATGATTTACCCTCCTGGCACTTCACGTTAATACCTCTCTAGGGAAGACTTCTCACTTAAAAAAAAAACTAATAAATCTATATAGACTTATAATGTCACTTTACCTTCAACAGGAAACCATATTAACTAGTCAAAATATTTATATAATACCTCTCGTGTATAAACTATTCAAGTCTAGTCTAGGTTCAGCTTCAGTTACAGATAAACGATTACTATACTTCCGTTTAAATTAAGGGGAGAGACTTGCTTTGGCAAATTGGAGGAGTCCTACATCTTCCGAACTGTCACAAAATAGATTCCCTTTTAGTATCATTGAGGCAATTTGTTTCCCGGGATAGTTTGGTTTTGGAGGAATTAGTATATAGCCCTGCAATTCACCAAAAGAAGGTTCTCCCCTTAAGGAGGAACTACCCTCGACAAAGTTATTAAACCATTGGAATAATACTGAACCAAACTAGACAAAGTATGTAATTGAACCACTGAAGAAATAATTACTAACTATACCAGAACACGACTCGATGTCACTACTAATTAAAACGTTATAGTGAGTTAATTAAACGTTACAGTAAGATAATTAAACGTTATAGTGAGATAACGTTACAGTAAGATCATTAAACGTTACAATAAGATCGAGCTAAAATAACCCTAGGGATGAAGTCTACTTACATTTACTATACAATATAAAAATAGTACCAACCTTCGAAGTCCAAGTTGTAGTCACATTTGTATAACTAAATACAGGAACAACATTTTCAGGTTGGTTGGTTGATGTGTGATATTGGATACCCTCGTAAATTTCCTTGCCAAACTTGACCATGCTGACTATAATTATATTGTACAATAAAGTTGCCCATCATCCATTCATTCAGGTGACAAACTTGCAATGGACAGCTTTCTGAATGTTCCTTCTACATTCTGCAAAAGTTCGATTTCTAGAAAAGGAAATAAATACCTTATTACTGATTCGTAAGTGAATAATTAATCTGCCAGTCGTTAACAGAACCATTAAATATTTCTGATTATCTATGCACAACAGTTTGGTCATATGAGACAAACACGTGCAGTCGCGGCACATAGTCCTTGACCAGAGTATAAGGGGAAGTCTGTTCAGTGTTCAAGGACCATGTGCCGCGACTGTACTTGCCAATTAAGTGGGTATATAGCACCTTGTTTTGGGTGGTAAATCTGGAGCAAATGATTCCTCCAAACTATTCCAGGCAACAGGATACCATTATTTTACTTCATTTGGGTGTGTTTCCTGGCATACTTTGGAGGAATCAAGGCGCTCCAATCTTTCGAAAGTATAGGCTGCTACTATCCCCTTAATGGAGTAAAATTCAGGACAAGAGCCACATACTTACACATTGATCACTGCAGACAGACTGGAAGCACTTAGCAGGTAGTGAGAGGCTGAGAGCAGTCCAGTCAACACCTTGATTACTCCCTCACCTTCCATCTCCACATGTGACCAATGGCTGACAATGTTATAATGAGTACAGACACTCTGCCAATATTTACATTAATTTATATAACTGTTTTATATATTGTTTTGGGTGGAGTTTAACCAATCTTTAATTAATTTACATTTGCCTTGGCCATAAAAAAATTCCAAGTAATCTATGACATATCGACACAGAAAGCCATATCTATGACACTAACCAAAACTTCAAATTTTAGAGAAAATATATATTCTAAGTACGGTAAACTACCCCAACAGGTTCAAATAATGATCACATATGTGGAATATGTTCAAGTAGCCCAGGACAAACAATTCAATACGCTTACTTACCGAACAATGAAGTGACACAGAGCAGCGACATCCTCACATGGGGAATACAACCGTCAGACTGAAGGAAGGCTGTCAGAGAATCCCCTCAACACCTTGGTTACCCCCCCTGCCCTACCCACACCCCGACCCCATCTCTACCCATACCCTCTCTCATCACGTGGACTATACCCACAGGTGCCAACTAGTCAAATAAATGATGCAGTATTTTCATGGATACCGGCAAAACTTACATTAAGTTTAATTAATTGGATACAAAGAGATTATTCATAGGTTCTAAATTCATTGTGTGTATTCCCTAAACCTTTTTATTTATAGCGTGGCGTTCTTACGTTATGTGCAATTCCCATTTTACTGTATTGCACTTTGGTTTTGTCCTGCATGCCTGTTTATCTTATATGTCTGTTTTCTTTTATCATTTTAGTGCCACTGGGTCTCTCATTCCTGGTGCTAGATTCTTCTCATCATCATTATTATTATTATTAGATTCCAGAAGCTAGAGACAGAGTAGCTATTGGTTATCAAAGATTCCCCCACTTGCTGTAAAACTCATTATCTACAGTACTGTATTTAATTTGATCACCACCACCACCACCACTCTCACCAGCGATGGCAATATAAGGTACTGTACACTGAAAAAGTAGCATCAGACTAGCATATATTGTCCTTAATAAGAAAAGAGACAGATTTGCACGAGAAGGATACTTTCAGCACATGCACAATAAAAGTCAAGTTACAAATAATCCAGGTGATTGGGATACACTTACATATAAACATGATTCACTGGAAGGAAGGAAGGAATAATAGCAAGGGTAGTATCGTAGAAAAAGCCTGTTAGAAATTTTGATTGGTTTTCTATCTACTTCTATGGTTCCTTGCTTGCACCTCTCACACACTGACTGAACAATTTGTAGGGTTAAGGTGGTATTATAATTTTGGTACGTAAGAGCGCCTTGATTCCTCCAAAGTATGCCAGGAACCAGGACCAGGTTAACAAAAATAATGGTGTCCTGCTGTGGGAAATAGTTTGGAGGAATCATTGGCTCAAGATTTACCAACGCTGTACTACCCCCTTAATTCACCAACCACAGCACTCTACCTGGTCCAGAATACAATGTCTTAACCAAATAAAAGTCTGAGGGTGGTTTTATTAAACTATTTCGAGAAAAGTGTTTTGTCCGCTAAATTCGCATTGCAAAATAACAGGAACTTAGCGACAGAGAGAGATTTTCCTCAGAGAAATAGTTTAATAATACCACCCTGACTGTTTAGGGAAATTAATTGATTTTCCAACAGCAAGGCCACAATGTTTTACATTTCTGCAGTGTAGCATTACCAATTGAGATACATGCCACTCGTATTACCCCATACACAGCCTACAATATGCTCCAAATAATTTACTTCCATGATTAAATTCATTTTCCTTCAACAAGATTATCACATAAGGAAATTTTTTCTATCTCCTGGAAAAATAATCAGCAAGATGTTAACAGGAAATTGTAAGTGGTACATCCACCTATCAATTGACACATTGTATATAGGAAATAATTAAATGGGATGACCACTGTACCTTCAACACTAAACATGAAAACAAGGCAGCTTCTGGCAACACAGTAAGCATGTAGGTGGAAGCGACAGTGTGTATATGGGAGCGTAATATATATAATATTCCATATAAAAATACATGTAAATGGAATGCCTTGTATGCTGCAATCCACAGTGGCTGATTTGATATAGCATTTTATTAGCTAGAAATGTGTTACCCAGAAGCTGAATTGGCCTCATCATTTGCGTGTTCTGAAAACTATTTCCTAACGTACCAATAAGCTTGCAACACCTCAGTCCCAATTAAGCCCTCAGAGGCTGTACATTAAATTTTTCTTCCTAACTATGGTTTTGAGTACATTCCAGTGTTCATAAACAAAACATAATTACCGTACACTTAGTTTTGTATGTATGTCTTAATTCTGTCTTTATCTGAATTAAAATACCAAAAAGTGTTATCAAATTAATGAATCTTTACAAGGTTAAAAGAGAATGCACTATGCACATTTTCTTACCAAATGCCACTCTTTCTAGGAGGGACTTAAGGATTCACTGGTATCAACATTGAATGAGTCACCGCTTTTGTAGCTGTCTGGGCTACATAAAAAAAAAACACACTCACAGAGATGTTATACTGGCCGTCGTCACCATCCGCGCCATGACTCAATTGATGTAGCTCTTAGTAACACTTGGTAACCCTACATATAACCTCCTACACACTCAAGGCATTAAGATCATTCCCACATCCTGCTCTGTACAGCACTGTACCTGTATGTGCTTGTAACTAAACACAATTGCATATCCGAATGGGAAAACTCATATATACTAATTCTCGACTCCACGTATGCATTGACTTGGAACTAAAGAGGTATTGTATGTTTGAAGAGAACATATACTATACGTATGTGATCATACAACTATGCATGCACAGCATCAATCAACATCTGTTACAGTAGGTATCCAAGTACAGTACGTAAGTGGTCCGGTGTGTTTTTACTTTTGTTTGTGGCTTCATACCAATACAACAATATAAGTAAATAAGGAAAGAGAAGGCAATGACAGTCCCAATAATCTTTTCTCTCTGTGGCAATTGCAGAAAATTTTCTGGGTAACGAAAGCAGAGGTCAACACGAAAGTTACCATTCATATCATATCATCTATCAAGCAGTATTTGCCGATCCTTATATGAATTTCAATCCCACTTTTACGAACGGGAATACGATTTAAATAATTTCTACAAATATATATCAAGCATTGCTCTCAGGATTCAGTTGGAGACTCATTCACTGCTATATAACCAATGAACAACTTACTAATACAGGGAAATACAAGCAGATTCCCTAAAGACATTCTCACTCAGCTTAAGGTAGGCTAGATGCTGTCAACAGGCAAGTTCCAATGGAGGCTGGTCATTCCTCCAAACTGTGACACAGAACAGACCACCTACACTACATCACGACAGTCTGTACATACTGCGCTGTGTTTCAAAGAGAGATAATGTACAACTGTCTACAAAACATGAGTACTACCACATGATATCAAAATTGCATAACTGTTCACCATCAGACTACCATAAAGAAAACACAACTAAAACATTTACAGTGCTGATATACTGCACCAGAACCTACAGTATACACGAAATCATGGTGCAGCATTTCACAGGATATACTCGGGTGGAACGTCTTCGTATAGTAAATAAAATCCGGTTACTGTTATTATACACTCCTCTAAATCAACTGCTATACGACAATTACAAAAATACAAATACAGTAAGCACTTCATTACATACCATGAATATTTCAACACAGCACCATACAAACAAACATGATAATCTCCAAAGAAGTTGTAAAATAAGCTACTCTTTCCATATAAACATCTACTATGCTCTTTACATACTAGTCAAATACAGGACCTACATACTGTACTGTACCGATACATCATGTGTTTTCCATCCTTCAAGGGGATCATTTTGTTATGGCAGAATTGGAAGGTTACAGATTCCTGCAAACTATATCAGAAAACAGTCCATCTGCTTAGACGACTATGTTATCTCTCCAAACACTAATTCCTGCAAACTATGTCAGAAAACTCTCCACCTCAGTATACAAACAGGGGACTCTTTAGATGCAGTGTTTAGAGGACTGCATAAACTCAAAACACCCTCAAGAATTGGCCCCCTTGGGGAGCCTGTGATATAGTCAGTAATATCCAATTTGCTGAGAATAATAATGACTCAAAACTATTTTGATCAATTACATTTACGTATGATGGGTAAAAATGTATGCATATGTGAAAGACACGAACATCATGCAAAAAGGTGACCCATAATCTATTCAGCGGTAACCAGTTTCCTCACACAGTTTGAAGGAATCGGTAGGCCCGAGTTTGCTAACCCCACAAAATAAAACTTGAACCCTATAATTTATAGCAAAATGAAATTGTCAACAATTTTACATGCCACACAAGTCCTCTCCCCTCATCTCTCACACACATGCCAATATTATGAAATGTGTCCGATATAAAGTTACATTACACTAATTTTCGGGTGCTCTAAATTATAGTACATACAGAATTTTCACAGATTTTTTTATGCCATCATCTATTTATGGTATGACTTGGTATTATTCAATTATATCTTACAGTACTCATACAAACATGAAGCTATACACATTAAATTCAGTTTGTACATCCAGGGTTTAACTATACACATCAATTTCTCATCTTTCTTCAGCCACTGTAAAACAATGTTGGCATAAAATAAGGTTCCATTTACCAGTACTTGTGAGGGTTCCATTGTTAAGGAAACGTTTTACGAAAGGGCGAGAGGTTCCATTTACCAGTACTTGTGAGGGTGCAAGATCCATTGTGAAGGAAACGTTTTCCAAAAGGGTGAGTGCATTTATTATCAGTACACACCATATGGGGAGTAATCTTCTCTTATGATCAAAATGGAGGGCTCCTAATTCCTCCAAAGAATGCTAGGATACAGACTAGTACAGTATCTCAGTAGTATATGAGTGGGAGATCTGTTTTGTAGCCTAGTTTGTTGGAATCGGTAGCCATCCATTTCAAGATTCCCTTCATCCTCCACTGCATTTATTCCATTAAAAACAGTAACAAAATTAATGTCTTTACCATAAACCTCTATAATACAGCAAGTTTCAGAAAGCAGGTAACTGTACACAGACTTTCTATACACGTAACTCAAGTATGGGAAGGAGAAAGAAGTAAAAGACAATAGTAGTGGTCCGAGGATTACCAGCAAGACCACCTTCAATTATACACACCACTGAGGACTATGAACCTTTTGTGTTTTTATGTACAGTCTCCCAATACCCCAGATGGTCTACCCAGGATAATGTTTCCCCAGATCTACCAGGCAGTACTTGGTGAACAAGGTTTTTGTAAATCTGTTGCGCGGCTTGTACCAAATCTACCAATCGTATCTTATAACATGACTGGTTTCATGATTGATTAATGTGATTCCTCCAACTACAGCAAAGGGTTCAAATACAGTGCCCCCAGTCCCACCCACCCACAAAGGTGTATAACAGACATAAGGCGACACAATGCTGATGATTAACGTACTGGCTGGCAGCTTGAAACAGATCCACCAGTTCAGTCTGATCTGTATAGCCCTTGCTTTCATGAATGGTGAACATGTTGGCAGATTGTAACCAATCCTCCAGTAGTAGTTACTGATCCATTAAGTTTTTGTTCATGAAGTACTGCATGGTAAATGTGTGAGAATGAGAGCCAGGGTAGACCAGGTGGAACTTTGGTATGCTTTACAGAACTTTACAGCTTCAGCACAAAATTTGTATCCAGGTAGACCTGTATCGCCTGGAAATGTACAAAACAAGTTCCAGATATGACCACAGGAATTGCTCAGCATGAATAATGCAACTTGCTCAGTGCCGTGTCAGACAATTATTATTATGATTATTGGTGCACTGTACATCAATACCTGTACTGAATCTACAGTAAAACCTGTCTGTGCTTTAAATCATCAAGAGGCACCACATTACACAACTTATTCCAATGCACACAACAAGAACAACTGCTGAAAAGATTTGGTGCCAAGTCATGTGCCTTGAAACCTTGGCAAGAGTTGGATACAAATTTTGCACTGTGAATGCATTACTGATGATGAAAATAATGAAAAGAATATGCTCATCAAACTGGTGAATACTTATCCTGAAGTGGCACCACAAACTAAGAACACCTGAAAGTGAAGTCCAAAACACCATACCCTGTACTGTATTATGTATGCACCATAACTCCTTCTCATATACAGAAAGTGCATAGATATGGTTTATATGGACAGACATTGTTTACATGAGATACTCTACATTGGTGGTAAATGGCATCTCACTCCATATACCATACACATAAAGATGGACACTTCTATATCATACTATACCTCAAAATTTGTCATTATAAATATACAGTGCCATCACCATCTGACAAAATCTGTGAAGTCTAACTGCTGATTCAATGCTTTCACACAAAACACAATGCTGTACCTGACTTCGTACATAAAATTAAGGTAGGAGCGTGCGAATGCATGAAATATAATATCAAGCTATTTTAGCTTTCTTTTCGTTTACTGGGAACCATCACACTTTTGAGAAAAATTAAGATAGGTACAGGATATTTTAGTCCATATTTGTGTGTTCCTGAAGAGCATTATGAAAGAGAATATTGTACCGTACTGTTCTGTACTTCTATACGTGCCCTTATAACCAACAAGTCACTGTGCTCATCATTACCCAATGATCATTGATCATATATCCACATTCCCATCATATTATGCACTTTCTCCATGTATGCACCGAGTATGGAGATACTGATGTAAATAATACTCAAACAAGTATGTACTCGTATATATAATTTGATGCATAATAAATCTGACATAATTATAACCTAATCATGTACAAATACACAAATCTGCTTATTTAACTGGGTAACAAGTGTTGGTGAATTGTGGATGCTATTGATTCCCTCACACTGTACCAAGAAACATGTTGCCTCCATAAACAAGTGGGTGGGATGTGTTTTCTTGTTACAGTTGGAAGGAATCAGTAGCCTCCAATTTGTCCACAACACATTCCCTTCTTAAACATTCAGTTGCCTTTACTATGCTCTGAACACTTCTGGAGACTTCAGACACTCTGAACTTATCTGTTTCTTGTGGACAGTCATCGCCCAGAGAAGTTAAGGAGGTTTTTACAATTTTTTCAGTCACTTCATACTGCAAGATGCACAATGTTATGTAGTACAGTACCACATGACCTCAATATAACACTAATATATTTAAGACTTCACATTTAAGATCAGTCCAGCAATTCACCTTGTCTGTGTGGTAATGAATATCAACTGCCGAGGAAAGCATTGGGTGGTCTCCAATGAAGGACTAAGTGTAAAATGAAGTTGTGGACACACATATTATTCATATGTTATATTAAAGATCGGCAGAAGTGTACTGTAAAATTCCCTGGATGACTCTGACCTTAGTGGAGGAAAGTGTTATAGATATTGAGAGATAGATTGATGTTTTGATGGATGGTTGGATGGATGAATGAATGAATGAATGGATGGATGGATGGATGGAGAAATAAGTCAAGAATCTCAAATGTCTTCCAAGAGTGTTTAGAGAATACACTACAGCATCTGTATCTTACAAAACTAATGACAATAAAACAAAATTACCTTGGAACAGAATACATACATGCTTAAAAATTAATTAAAAAAAATACTAATAAGACAAAGAAGCACAAAAGACTGCCAGCTACCTACACTTAACAAAACATGCCGACTCTTGCACACCATTCCACAATTTTTTTTTAACTTGTGTTCTATATACATATACAAACTTTATTCACCAGAGCATAACCTTGACCTTATTATTGTACACTACATGCTCAGAACGGACGCAAGAACCCATGCTCACACTCACCACCAGTCACGAGCGAGACGAGAGGAAGGCAGTACAGTTAACCCTCGTGAATCACCCACTTTATCGGTGCAATTAAGAGGTGCATAGATTCAGTCGGCACATTGGAGGGAACTAACTCGAGGAAAACAAGAAGCACTCACTCTATCGGTGCAGTTAATTATGGGATGCCAATATTCTGTAGGCAATTGAGAGGGCACTATCTCAACCAAAATGCGACTGGAAACAATCATTCTCAGTACAGTGTATATGTAATCTGTTTCTAAGTACAGCTAGGGGGAATCAGCACCCTGCAAATTCCCAACTTCATAGGGCCTTAAACCCACAGCATATATTCATTTGACATATGACAACAGATTTTTCATTTTTTTACATCGATGAATCAACTACAAATAAAATTCACGGCACCATAAGTCAAGTCCTCATTTATTATACACCCACAGTTTCAAAGACAGTTCTTCCAATTCACTGACTTTTCAACTGGAGATGGTTTTGTTTTGGGGAATTAAAATTATCACAGAGTAGTTAAATAAACGTATGAATGTGTATTTATTTTAGCTTACACAAAGAGCAAGCGTGATAAAGTTAAGACGAAGAGAGGTGAAGAAGAACAGTTAGTGTAGAAAAACATAAGGAATGAAGGGCTGATGATAGAAGATGCTGAAGACAAAGAGTGTGGGAGAATGTTTAGACTGACAGACACACAGCTAGACAGATAATAAAAGGTAAACCATGGAAAAGAAGAAAGGAAGGTGGTGGGATAAATTGAGCCTGATTACACCATTCCAAACTGCACCAAGTCACCCACTCATTGCTGCTGGCCCCTGCTCCCTCATACACAGAAACAATGCATATAAGTAACAACAGATGAAAAGGGGCCATATTCAACCTTAAGTATCGGTAGCAAATTGTTCCTCTTTATGTGGTACTTATCTTATGCACTTCAAGGGGGCGATATATTGCGAGTTTGAGGACTACTGATTTCTCTATACAATGCAACAAAACAGATCCCCTACTCTAATTCTGAGGGGTAGTCAGTTTTCTGACATAGTTTGGAGGAATCTGTGACCCTCTAAATTAATGATCCCCTTAATTCCTCTCAAGGACATTGTACTATAAGGTGGCCATGGAAGGAGCACCCACCACCTTGCTTTATCCTACAAACATCTATTGGTCTGACATCTCCCTTTTCCACCCTACAGCCCTGTTTAGTTAATTCTTATAAATAAAACCTCATATTGGTCCATTACTCATCTTCCTTTACCAACCTCCACACTTCAGCTTACATTAACTTTACGAACAATCCTCTTATAATCTGTTGCTGTACATAAAACAACACTATAGTCCCACCAATTACGACAAGGATGATGATCATCAAAACTGTTTCGGTGTTGTACTACACGTGGTGAATCTAAATAAGTTAAGGTGTGGATATTGAACCGCAACTGTAAGTGTGGTGTGGTATACAAGAAAAATGAAGTTTGTCTTTCATAATCATAGGAGTCTGGAGATTCCCTTGAATCACAGGGGTTAACTGCACTGAGGGAAATAAAAATTCTCTATATACATGGTACACAGAATTGCAAATACAGAGCTAAAGAGTTAGGTGTATTGCAATAATAGACTGGAATACAACTTATTACCCTTATTAAAACTCTGCTCAAATTCTTAGCTGTACAGAATATTAAACAATATATAAAGTGCATACAATACTTATGCACTATATTAATTTTCCTCTTAACGTACACACATACCAACAAACAGACACACTGAGACAAACATATTCCTAGCCACGTGCATCTTTTTATACATACACAAACCTGTGCAAATGATATATATTTATATATATATTTATGACTGAACATCTAGCTACATATGTTAATGCAAAAATGCATCTTTGTATTACTAAATTTCTACCTAATATGTAAGATTCAAGAAAATATCTGCATCATTAAAACATGTATTATGCACAACAAGTATAGAAGTATACAAAAGTACATTTTTGCATGTACACACTCGCCAATCCACTTTAACAGTACACAGTCACACAGTTCAGTACTCTATTTCAGTCATACACACATGCACACATCATCTCACACCAGTGTTATATAGTAGGACAAATGCATCCCAATAGTCATGCCACTAATATCTAAAATCTTGACATGTCACAACATTTAAAATTCTTGATGTTCTTCAACAATGAGGCTGCTAGTTATATTACTACATGATTCATTTATAAAACTTGGACTTATATAATATAATGATGTTTGCTGATCTTTCTGCTGTAAGATGCAATAATATATATGTATGACTCACTAATCTTGTTTGATACAAGGGTTTTAAAACTAGACTATTTTAATAACAAGATAAAAGGAGAAGTGTAGTGAAAACTTTATGGCATAATGATCAGGACACAGACTTCCTGGTATGTGAACAACAGCATACGGAAGAAGAGAGAAAAGAAAGGGCTCAAGGAGTTATTATATTACATCATCATTATCATCTATTTTCTTTCTTTTATATTTTTTGGCTATAGGGGTAAGATGCAAGCTTTTAGTCAAGTGGAGCTTACTGATTCCTCCAAATCATGCCAAAGACAGACTACCTACAGTGCATATTTTTTTTTATCTTAACAAAAATGCCTCGATTCCCTTCTAAGTAATATTACCTTAGATACATATTTTATGTACCTTCCAGTGTTTATGTATTGCAGATAAGTAACCAATTGTATAAATATTTGGTGTAATATGTCTTCGATTGCAGTATATTTATCAAAAGCACCAATATATTTAATGAGGGAACCAGTACATTCTTGCCAGACTAAAACAATTAAGTACTGTTTAGTTTTGGGTGGTTTTCTTTGTGCCACACTTTGGACGAGACAGTAGCCTCCATTTTGCCAAAACATATTATATACTCTGTTAATCTGCCTTGTGTGTAGGAAGAAAATGGGCAAAGATGACAGATTCTGCTCTTAATTATTACACTCCCATTACTACAGGATAATTTTTGTTTGATCTTTGAAGTACTGATTCCATTATGTTTTGTACAGTCCCAGTCAACAGTTCTTACCCACACCTTAGATTTCGTTGAACCAATGGAATAAATCTGAACCGTTTGGGCCGTGATGTTTGTCCTGTATTTGGTACGGTGTCGTGAGCATAGTGCAAACTGCTACTGACTGTGACTGTAGCTGCTGTTTTCAAAGGTGTAAGAACTGCTAATAATTTACATCCCTATCAGAGCAGCATCTTCCCAACAACAAGAACAACAACGTGAGTAACCATGCCATTCTTAGCTAAGCGGAAATCCTAGCTATATGCGATAGTAATGTAGGCAGTAGTTAACAAATTCCATAGATGAGCCACCAGTAGTTGACAAGAAGCACACTGTTTCAGATATTTCACTGATAATATTTCAAAGTGTTCTACTAAGATGTATCTACATGGGACTTATTCGTTAAAGCTTGCTGGAATTCTCGGAACATTATGAGACAGAAATATGCTTTAATTACGCATTCATTTTCATTTTCTTTTAATTTTTACCATTGAGGGCTAGATTACTTTCTCTTAAGTGAAGTTCAATATTTGAGATCTGGGAGAGCGAAAAATATTGGAACATGAAGCAGCAGTGCCAAAAATGAATTCCCATAATCTCATTTAAGTGTAAAGATATATATCAGTTTCAATCTTGACCATCTGTAAACACTTCCAGTCCTGATGAGGTTATTTCAACTTATTATGATACTGAGGCAATTGATCCTGTCTGTATCTTCCTGACTTTCAGCAGATAATAGTCAGTCGAGCAGCTAATACATACGGTTGGACACACAAATCTGTGATGCAGTAGCAGGTATGTTGTGTGTGTGTGGCAACCATGTTTTATACACTTTAGTGTACTGTACAACTACTAATAGCACTTGAACAACAGCTGACAATCTCTGAATGACAATAATTATATAATTGTGTTTTTCACAAGCTTTCTGTCATTCAATGCTAAATATTATATGTTCAAATTTTTACAATGCCTGACAATTTCTATACCTGAATAAATGCCTCATGATTATAAGGGTCATGAAAAACACCCCATTATTCAAAGGCTAAGAGATATAGTAGCATCATTTCACACAAAGTACTGTAACTATAAAACATACATATACATACACTTGCCACACCTCACGACATGCATTAAGCCACTTTACCACTGATCTCTGCATCCAACTGTACCTCAACCGTGAAGCACATCAGGGAACTGCAAAAGAAATCAACTTTCAAACAATGGCTGATGATTTCTGTATTCTTCTCTGCCCAAAAGCAAATAATTTTTCTCATCGAAATAAGGCACTTTTGATGTTGAAATGTAGTCAAGTGGCCAATAAGTAAATTTAAAAATATTTGTTTACAAACTTGAAAAAATGCCAGATGATTCTAAATACAATAAAAAAGATCAGTAGCCCATGAGAAAAAGAGAAATCCAGGCAAGTCAGTAATATTTTCTTTTTGCTACATCACATAGTAAAATAAAGAAAGCAGGTGAAAACACAAAAATACAACCCCATACAAAGATTAAAATAAAAAAATAAACACAGAACTGTAATCTTCCTATCAAACACAGATTAACCATATTGAAGTGACATGTTCTGCAGCAACATAATTTGGATGAATCAGTAACCACCAATTCGCTGATAACAACAAAGTTCTCTTAATTATCTCCATCTATCATATGAGTTTTGCCCCTTTCAACATATACCCCAAGTACAGTCTTCATAAAAGTAGATTCAAACATTCATTCATTCATCTTCCTAACAGACATCAATCACAGCAAATATTCCTGACACATAATGTTCCATCAATTCGTTGAAGTTTGAACTGCTGAATTAATTTACAGTAAGTTCTCCATCTCTTCTCACAAACCAGGTCAACATTTTTAACTAATGATGTGGTAGAATGGAGACAGTTTCCAAATGTTCTTCTAGCTCTGTCAACATTCAATGCATCTTCATAGTGAATTACATCATACTGTACTTCCCTTACTTTCATTTCTGCTCTTGCAATTATTCTCAGTATGGAATTTACATCATCTATAACTCCAACAATATTTTCCAACATTTTTAAATTATTTTGTTATAATATAATATCATCCTATGTAATGACAAAATTGTCTTCAACTGTTTTAAATTATTCTGAAACATATTTCACTTACCAAACCAGAACATTCTTTTAAATTACAGCCGTGGGAGTTAGTCAGTCAATTAGTCAACCTCTTGTGGTGAGTGTTCATAAGTGAGGTGTTATAGACAGACAGAATCAAATGGTGTACAATCCAGATAGGGCACTCAGATTTAGAAATTATTTTATACTAACTGACCCACCCACATTTAAAGTACAGGAATATGAGGAACCCTGGGGCACACCCAACCAAGTGCCATCATTACCCACCATCCCATAATAAAGTCCTCTATTCTCCTGATGCTTTCCGATACAATTGTCAAGTATTTGGCTATTAAAGATGGTAAAAATAATGATATACACTATACAAAAAATTCCCTGCTATGTTCATTAACTAGAGAAATTATTTATGGGGGTAACAATAACACGTGAAAGAAACATGGAGGGCTACTGGTTCCTTCAAAATTATGCTATGAAATATATCTCCTATTAGTATTACTGAGGTCATATAATTCCTGGCATAGTTTGGAGAAATTTGTAGCTCTCCAATTACAGTTGTGAACTAGAATAATTGTCTTGTAGTGTTTCTAGGATCTTTTGGCGCCTGGAGAGCTGTGCCCCAGCCCGCTTCGTGTACCCTCCAAAGTTTACACAGTCTTCCTGCGAGGTGCCAATTGTGATAACGGCATACGACAGTGAACGGAAAGTAACAAGCAAACTCGGTACATAAGGTGTGCTCTCTTGTGGCTTACTTGACCTCAGGAACCCCCACCGCTGTTCTGCTCGACCCATAAGAGGCTTAGTC
The DNA here is from genome assembly GCA_033782935.1 of Petrolisthes cinctipes. Lineage (NCBI taxonomy): Eukaryota > Metazoa > Arthropoda > Malacostraca > Decapoda > Porcellanidae > Petrolisthes > Petrolisthes cinctipes. The sequence goes on from JAWQEG010005246.1 coordinate 26,508, forward strand.
GACCCCGGCAAAGCCCACTGTGCCCTCGATAGCCTTGATCAGTTTCTCCCGCAGCTCATGGTAGGACTGGTATGGGGGCAGGTCCAGTCGGTTGAAACTGAAAGAGGATATTAAGTAATTATAGTACAGTACTTAGACCTTGGTTGATGAGACTGAAACTGAGTGAGTGTAACAGTGAGTGAGTGAGAGATGGAGAAGGAAAAAATATTACTCGTGTTATACTTAAGAAAGGAGGGATTAATGCACTGTAAATTTCTGAAAAAATAATGAAGAGGAATGAATCAGATAAATTAAAAAAAAATCAAGCATATTGTCACAGCTTGTCAATGAGACATATATATGGAAACCTCCCACCAGCACATATCCCTGAATGGCAATAAATCGTTATCCGTTTACCAAGTGTGGGAGCGAGGGTAGTTCTTGGTCTCGCCCCACATCTCGATTGTGAAGAGCTGTGGGCCATTGCTGCCGTACAATTCCTTGAAGCCATTCATGGGCACTCGAGAGGTCCCCGTCACAAACTGCAGCAGGCGTGCTCGCATCTCATTGGTGAATGACAACACAACCTAGAATATATCCCCTCGGTGTAATTTTTGCTTACTATTGCTTATGAAATGTAAATATGATATGGTCAGTATATACTGCTGTGCAAATACATATAAATTCATATACAAACGAGCATTTACAGACCCTAAAAGTCTGCCTATAACTCTTTACATTTGGTTTATATCTGGTTTACTAAATAAATATGTTTAACTTCTGACAACAGTTCTTTCAAAAAGAGTTTAACCACTGCAGCTCAAAGAGGATGAGGATGATGGAACATTTACAATAGGCCTGAGTAACATTGGAGTAATTAGCTGGCATACATTCAAAACCAATGAGATCTGATAAAAAATTCATGAAATAATTTCGATTTAGAATGAATCAAGTACTGCAACCACCTCTTCGAGTTGGGCATGTTTTACCGGGGCCACCCTGCCTGTACACAGAGCAACTTACCCTCCAGAACCACTGTATAACAATGTGGTTGGGATGGTACTCTCCTTTGTACACAGTGTTGGCTCTCCAGTCCTTCACGTCAATAGACACAATACCACACATCAGGAGCTCAAGTTCATTCTGGGGAAAAGGTGCATAAAAAAGTTATTTGGAGATATAGTTAAACACTTTTGATTAGGAGATTTCATGAATTACATATATACATGTATATCTTGTTTAACAGCCTCAAGAAAAAAATGTTGGGAAGCAGTGACTATTTTTTTTTTTTTTTTTTTAACCAGGCCTTCATCTCCACACTAGAGGTAACCTTTTGCTAGGGAAATCTTACTGAGGAGGGGTTCCCTGTGCCCCTCGCTCCGTGGCTATTGAACTGAAACAGGATTCGAGTAAGCTTCAGCTATGGCTGCCTAAACAGGAAGGCCTCAGACAGCCAACTCAAACCCTACACCCCCTGCTCACAGGGGTGGTAACCTCTGGCAACAGTGAGAGATTTTTACAGTGTCCCAAGCAGGACTTGAACACTGGACCACAGAAACTGCAGCCACGCACTCTACCACTGTGCTAGCCAGAGACCAGCAGGAAGCAGTGACATACATCATGTCTTAATGATAAAGCAATTTTGTATTATTGTACAAATGCATTTAATATTATACAGTAATGCAACGAAACTATTTCTCACAAAGTTAAGATCTATTAATCAGAAAGTACAAGTGTAGCGGAACATTTGACCACAGCATTAAAAAAGTAGAGACAAAATTGGATAAATGTGGGTAAAGAGAGGCCAACAACACAAACTTAGATTCAAATTTTGTATACTATAAATAGGAGAGTAGGGTACCTCGTCGAAGATCTTGATGTGAGGGATTGGGACAACATCATTGAATCCCTCTCGGAAGGACTCCATCTGGTCGTGGATCCGCTGCACAAACCGCCAGTTGATCACCAGTCTGCGGCAATAGAAAGTTATTAATCTGTCACATTTACCATATAACATTAAGTAGCAAAACCATGGTATTAATTTGTCACATTTGCCAAATGACATGAGCAGCAAATCCAAGGTATCACATCTATGGAATGACATAAGCAGCATAACCAAGGTCGTCACATCTACCAACTGACGTAAGATGTAATTTATTGCCTCATACAGTAGCTCCATGTATCATTCTATCATTGCAAATAAGCAGTACTAAACATTATAAGCATGGAATCGTGACTGAACCAGCAAATTTTTCCAACGCAGGTACCAGATTTAAAAGGATTATCCCATGAAGGAAATCATTATACTTTTCAATCATATCCACTAAACTGTGACTAATGAATGAGAGAAAACTACATCATGGTGAAAGTCAAGTGCTACATATATTATTCATTCATTCATTTTTCACCCACTCACTCAATATATTCATTCTTATTTTCATTGGTGACTGGAATATTGGCTCCGTTGTCTTTGAGGCTGTGCGATGAGGTGCGGCCAAAGGACTCCTCGTCCACGCTGAAGGTCAGGTCAAGGTCGGCAGGGTCATTCTCCTGTTGGTGCAAGAGACTTTAAAATACTGTCACAAAATTTTCCTCATCATCATCACTGCAGTAGACCTTCGAATTAACACTAATAAATGCTTGTATGTACCTAAAATCTACATAACTGCAACTTATATATTCTTGAATGTATTAAAAATGTATCGAGGGTCAAGTTAGATCTGCGAGGGAATTGGTGCATTTTCACCAAGATAAAAAGAGAAATGCACTTTCTCCTTGCTTGGCCCTCAGTAGCTAATTCTAACCATGACCTCATTCCCACCAAAGCAAGTAAGTAATGAACAAGAAAATATACAAGCACCCACACACCCAGACACACATAAATGAAAGAGTACATAATCACATCATCAATATTACTCACTTGAATCCAAAGGAGGGAATTGTAGTACTCTGAATCCACACTTTCCATGTCTTTTAATTCAATAGGCTTGGACAGCATCATCTTGTAAAATGGCCGGATGAAAAAGGCTGCAGAGAGAAAAGATTATTTGTATCAGATTAACACCGTATACCTAACTATGCTTACAATATCTTTCCTCTTTAATCTGTACACAAATGCTGATGGTTCTTTTTGTCTGAGGGAAGTATAACCACCTTCCAAAGATTAAAAGCATAAAGTTTAAATTAACTGAAGTTTGTAGAGGGAAAAGGATGAAGAGTCTCCAAGTAAACAACAACATTATTTATTGGCCAGGCATTTTGGTATATTTGAAATTGGTATATACTGAATAATGTGCAAGCAAAAATGTCTGGTCAATAATGTCGCTGCTTATTTTAGAATCTCGTCATCCTTCTCCTCTATTAAATCAACCCGTAAACAACAAATTGGGTATTTGAAGACAAATTTGACCAACACCAGATAGTTTAGACATGATTTTGGACTCTCTTACTCCTATTATTACACAAGGAAGGACATTGAGCGGGCTTCTTGACTTTTCTACTCACTTTTCTCAGTATAGAAAAAAATAATATATAAATAATTCACTAGAAACTTCCACAGTTTTCGGGTTAACTTGTCTACATATTCTACACCAAAACGTTAGTGCAGCCAATGAAGTGGTGACAAGACTGACCGTCAAGCAGTTTGCCATGGAACACCGCCATGCCAGCCACACGCCCAATGAACTTGAAGTAGCGAAGATGCTCCTCATTGCACATGCCCGAGTACGGATTGATCTGCAAGGTGTAGTTGTCCCTGCAGGGGGTAGAATAATGCTTAGTTTCACCATCTACATCTTGTTACTACAACAATATGCTGTACAGTATAACTATACGTTATTTCTGTGTCATTACTGTAATTAAAACAATAAGACATTGCATGTAGAAATAATTAAACCATACAGTGTAAAATGTAATGCTTATTACAATTAGTCATTGCAGTACACAAGAGTACAGTACTTAAAAAGAGAATGTTGACCCTATGATGTGGTTGCTCTACTGGAGGTCAGCCGATTCATACACCACAAAATGAACAACCTTGTGTCATGACAAATTCTTGAGGGATCAGAAACTTCCACTACAGACAAAGTGATTTCTTGGTTTAAATGGAAAATGTTAAATATATTCCTGCCGCATCGAGGGTCTACCATTTACGTGTGCAACCTGCGAATGTGATACTCACGTTGCCGAGTATTCAAAGAGACCGTAGTATGGGTTGAACATCTCCTTGGACAAAAGGAAGAAGAACTCTCTCGCCACTCCGCCGTAGTCCAGCCCAACCTGTCATGGTAAGAACATACAAAATGTCTTAGTATGTGAAGTGTCTCTAGTCTTTCATGATAGAGTTTAAGAGATAACAGTGTTAAGTAAATGGTGAATGGAGATCAACATCATCATCAATACCCTATTTCTCTTCTCAAGAGGTGAGGGCACTAGGAACAGGGATGTAATAATGAAATCAGAATAAACAGAGGGCGAGAATATCCGATGAAATGAGCCACACTCATTCACTTGCCCTTTCAAGCCTGCAAATAATGTCCCTGATTCTACATTCAAATCATTTTCTCACCTCTCCTTCAAATTCAATCCAGAGTTTGGTTCTGAGGAGGTCAACACGGGACACCTGACCGATGATGGCAAACGAGTCTTCCAGTATGTTGTTTCGCTTCACCTTGATGTCAAACTTGTTTGGCACATTGGTCTGTAAGAGACAAGACACTCATAGTTAATACAGTATATGCTTGCCTGACAAGAAAAAAAATTGAAATGGTTAAGGGCAGTTATGTTTTACACAACAATTTGCGAGCAGAATTTTTTTTTTTAAGATGTAATGGTATGGTACTGCTGCAATTGTGTATACTGTATATCAATGAATACAATGGCACATAATCATTACTTACCTTAAATAAATATAAAGAAAGAAAGATTTACAATAGGCTTAGTAAGAAGCTTTCTGACAACTAAACTTGATCCTGGTGGCATCCAGCAACTCTAGTACTGCTATTATGATGATGAAAAACAATGTGCAATTCTTTATACATGTAGTGTACTGTAGGAATGGGCCTCCCCAATAATGAAGGATACAAGTCTATAACAAGGTTCTTACTTGCTCCCAGGACACTAGAACTTAGGAAAATCGTCCAACAATTCCATAGCCCAAGAATCAAACCTATATATATCCTGCTTGCAAGGCAAGCATCTTATCCATTGCAGAGTAGCTTATTATCTCAGCAGTAATTCTTACTTACAAATTTTGTCACTAGGTTCAATCTAGTGCAATAGATTTAGGATACTAGACACCACCATGAACAAAAACAGTTGTCTGGAAACTTGTGTTACAATACAACTCTGTACTACTGTATTTACAAAAATATTCTCATAATAGTAAAATGTAAATAAATAGTAAATTTAACCCGTAAAGTGTGGGATTTGGTAAATTCCAAAGACCTGTGGTGCAAAAACACAAAAATAAAGCTTTTCAAGTTAATTCAAATTTATAATATCCTTTTTATATGGGGAGTTTACAAAGAGGGTGTATGGAAGTGAAATTGATGGACCTGGTGTGAGAAGCAAACTGCTGGGCAGATGGATGAACAAGGTAGAAAAATGCATGCAGGAAAGATATGTAAAAGGAAGAGGAGGGCTTGACTGAGCAAGAAGAACTGGAAACTCTTCTGCCGTGGCCACCCCTTAGGGAACGAGGCGTCAGAGCTCTCGGTTAATCCACACTGAATTATATATGTCTGGGAGCCTGTACTTACCAAGGTTGTGGTGCACTGGAGGGCAGATACAAGCCGGTGGTGGTAGGGTGGCGTAACCTTGAGCGAGCTTTCAACCTGACAGGGGAGCATTGGAAGGGAGGGGGGGGGGGGAAGGGTGGTATAGGGGAGGGGATGGGAGTGTACATTCAATAGTAAGTGGGGAACCAGTGGGAAAACTACGGTGCCTAAATCTATGCAGGAGCTATAGTTAGCATGAAATGAGCTGTGAATTATGAATTTCATTAGTGGAAAACTCTTGTCACACTGTAGTGCCCTGGAAAATAATCTGTACTTTTTTTTTCTTAAGAACAAGGATTCGGTTGAACTGGAATATGACTCTAGTATGGGCTGCCTGAAGGAGATTTGGTGTTTATTTGTATTATTTTGTTAAAGTTATTTACATAGATAATTCAAACATCCTAATTACATGCATAATAGAAGATTTGAGAGAAAGTGTAGTGTGAATGACTGAAAAGGGGAAGAAAGAAGACTGTGCTTAGAGAGAAAGACCTTATACCACTAAAAAAGAGACAGAGAGGAAGGAGAGCATGCATGGAAAAAAAATTAGAAAGGAAAAGAGGAAAATTATTGGCTTGGGTCGAAAAGGCGCCAAAATTGATGAACTTTGAAAGGGGGTGTGAAGGAAAAGTTAACAGCCTGTCATGTTACTGTTCTATGGATCAGTTAATGGATTAATTGGGCTGTTGTATTTTAATAGATCTATCTTTTTTCTTGTAAGGTTGATTTATTATTGCATGTTCTTAATCATTGCGTTACTGTATTGTATTATTATATCACCTGTGCCTGATAGGTCAGAGCGTACAAGCGACTGCACAAGGTTAGAGCCTACTTAGATCCTTATTTACTATTTCAATTTATGTAAGGGATTTGGCTGATTATATATGTGTAACAACTCACCTCTATTTTGTGATTTTGTCGTCCTTCAAGATCTGGGGGAGAACACATTATGATCAAGGTGACCTATGTGCTAAATGGGAGGATATGGTAAGTGCAGGTGTTTGTTTTTTTTTCCGGAGGGGGGAGGAGTGAACCATTTGGGGTTGACCATCTGGGAGCTTCCCCATCAGTCACAAGCTACCACAACTGCCCTGAATGACCCAAGAGACAGACAGCAGGGTTGCCTCTAGGGTTCGGGAGGCAGTTGGGTTGCGTTTCAACTTTATACCCCATCTATAGAGCACCTTGGGCCTCAACGCTGAAGAAACTAGCTGCACTTTACGGGTTAACATGAGAGGGTAGTATGGCTGACTTACAGGTTTGGGTAGTCTGTTCTTGAAGTACTCATACTTTTGCTTGTAGTCCCTCGAGTATGGTATGGCCTTGCCGGCAATGGCTGGATTGAGCAAACGAGGATCCTCCCACGTGGTTGTGCGCTTTTCTGTGAAGCAACGACACACATGGTGTACAATCAGTTAACAACATAGGGAGCCTATGATACTTACCTCTTATGCTATTTACATATATACACACTTGCATAAGTACTCATAAGCAGTGTAACATTTCACCCTTATTTAATATGCCTTGTGAACATTATTGAAGGTAGCAATGAGCAGCACAATTTGGCAATCTTTAAAGGGGTTGTTTGTGGTGGATATTTTGAAGTCTACATAGCCCTCTAAACACTGCAACTAATCAGATCCCCAACTTGTATATTGGGGCAGTCTGTTTTGTAAATTACTGTAGTTTCAAGGAATTAGCAGCTCTCTAAACCACTCAAAAAAAATGATACACATAAACACAAATGCTTTTGGAACTGTAGGTAAAGGGGTGCACATTAACTTACTATGATCAATGAAGAATATGCGACCGTCATTGTGAACTCGCTGCTCCCATCCCTCGGGCAGTGGTCCCAGTTCATCTTCGTGTTTCCACTGACTTGCGTGATGCTGCAGGGGGGAAGCAAGACACATAAATATACATATATACGTTGTTCCTTGCTGCATGTGACTTTCTTCAATAAGAGTTGTGAATTGCTTTTAGTTTTCATAAATAATTTAACAATACTTAGTTACATACAACTTTAATGCAATTTTTCTTTATTCACATTACACTTATTCAATGCATAAATGTGAAAATAAAGAACTGTGCATTACTGCCAGGTAAGAAAATCCTTGCAGTGGGAGAAAATTGAGGATTGTCGAGGTCCTACCACAAATGTGAACGAGTGTAACCCAACTTAAACCAACCAATGTATAACAATACCTGGTTGGGAGGTGAGCTGGGCATGCCGGACCGCGGGTCAATCCATGTTGTCTGCTTGTTGATGTGATCTGTTGGGGGAGAAGCAACAAAGTCGTGGAATATTTGTACTGTACATTGGTTATACTACTGAAAATCTAACCACATCATCGTCATGCACCACCCAGATTTTAAGACCATCTGTGCACCATTGTGTGCATCCACACAAACTTCCTTCCCAACCTCAGTGACTCCAAGCATGGAACACTGACTTCCTTAAGCCCATTTTCCTCTTCCACATAGGATCAATTTTCTCAGATATAACCCTGTATGCGGGTCGGCCTCAGAGACACAAACCACTCTCCCGTATAACTGAAATTGGTGTTCTCAGATGAGGCTGGTAACAGATCTAAAATTAGCTCCATGGAGTAATCACAGGTTGAATACTCAGTCCTTCCAGGTATATTTCGTGATTCTGTACAGACATTTAAAAGCAAAGGAGTCAAGATGAGCCCTCATGTCACCTGTAAGTGAGGCACCATTTGGAGGACTCAATAACCTCCAAAATTCTGACCACTGAGCTCAAGCCAATGCTTATCAGGAGGAAAATGTGCTACCTACTGGGCCATGGTAATTCTGTCTTCCAACATTAAAGTAATAAATACAACAAGCATGAGGTCTCACTCACCAATGAAGAAGATGCGGCCATTGGGAGCTACTTGACTGGTCCATCCACGAGGCAAGTTTTCATCATTGTTCGTAGTGTTCTGGTTTTGTGGCTGTGGAAGAAGCAAACATATTTATCTTACATCCTTTAATCTGAATACAGTGACAACAGATACAAAATAATTACAGAGTAAACAATTAAAAGAAAATAAGGGCTACTGATGGGAGGCAACACAGAATACCTAAACTCATGTACGGATCTTACAGGAAGTAACAGTCTAGTAAAAACAAAACACTTGGCACCTGGATGAAGGTTGACAATTTCAGCCGTGGCCGCTGGTGGGAGGAAATGGCTATCTCACCACGGCAGGTGTTGCAGCCATTCATCTGGAGGAGAGACTTGGCCTGCCATTTCTTGACACACCGCTGGACCACGGGTGAAGAGATGGGGCTCGGAGTGGCAGAGCTGGCCGGGGAGGGGCTTGCACTCAACCAGTACTCCTCCTCCTCAACTTGGTCTGGATGGAAGCGGTTCTGGGCGGCTGGGGTAGGAGGGGAACGATTGCGATGGTGACGACCATTAGTCCGTCGGTTCCGAAGTGGCCCCAAAAATGGCACGGAAAGGTACTGACGGTAGCGAGACGGCTGGCGCTGGTGCCGTTGCTGCTGCTGTTGTTGTTGTGGTTGCTGTTGGTGACGTTCTTGTTGTTGCTGCTGTTGTTGTTGTGGTGCTCTCACTCCTCCGTGCTCAGTGTGTACAGAGATCTGCACTTGTTCACTGTCATCTCGGGGTAGGGACAGCACGATCCACTCTTCCTCCCCACTGCCTATCCCTCCAATGACATTATTTCGGCTGTTAAGTCGCCTTCCGTCATGACTCTGCTCTGGGTTGTTGTCTTCTTCCTCTCCTCTTTCCTCATTAATACTGCTGTCCGTCTCTTCTTCTGTCTCTCCCTGCTCTTCACTTGTGCCATTCCTCTGACGACGGTGACCTGTCCTTTGTCCCTGGTGATTGCTTCTCCGGTGATGATTACTCTGACCACTAGTCTGAGTGTTGCTTCCCTCCCGAGTGTTCCGATTAATTTCATTATTACGCTGATTCCTCTGCTGCTGACTGTCCCTCTGTCTGTTGTCTCTTGCCCTTCGCTGTCGACGTTCCACCCTCCGTCTAAGGCGTGCTTGCTCCTCCCGCTGAGTGACAATGCTCTTCACCTCTGGGTCTGGAAACACTGACTCTGTGAACATGGGCAGGCTTGGCTCAAAGTTCACAATGACTACCTCCAAGTTACTCATCTTGGCAAGGCTTTTTAGAGAAGCAGTATTGCAACTTGTGTTCAAAATTTCAGGTTCTGTTTATGGTTCAGTTTAGACTGGCAAAGTTTTGGCTTAAGCTTGGAGTATTATTCTGGCTTAAGCTGAGAATGAAATTCCAGTTTATCTACACAGCACCACTAGATAGTATGAACTACTCTGTGTAGCTCTCACCTTGACAAAGCTTTAACACAGTCCAAGAGAAAATACCAATTGATTTCTATGTTTATCACTTTGGTAACTTGATGTGAAGTTTTTCTTAATTTCTGTTGCAAATTATATTTCAGGGTCTATTCTGGTTTTATGTATGATATAGCTTTAAAACTAATAGCTGCTTACAAAACACCCCCACAATGGAAAGGTGTATATTTCTGACAAGCTGTGTGGTCTTGTTATATCTTCAGTAACCAATGCTTGATAGGCTGACTATTTGGGTTATATCTTCAGGAAGTAATGTGGAAAATTATTTTCCTTAATCAGCAATTTAACAACTTGCGATCATTTACTGTAATGCTACACAATATTAACTATTAAAGTGCCCTGTATAGATATAAGATTTTAACAGCCACATTCATTCATTAACTCTACAGCTTGTGCATACATTTTCCACTACTTGGGCCTACCATTACAGACAACAGCTTCCCCAAGTTTTGTACAGTGGTGTGATCTGTTGACCTCAACACCAGTGAAATATCACAACAGTTATTGAGTCATGTATTCTTAAAATGCACTGCAATAATAGAGCTCTAGGTAGAGCTACAGCCATAAAATACTTTCACACACTGACTGTAAATTGTGGTATTTCTCAAACATTTCAGTTTTAAAATGCTTTTCCACTTTTTTTATATTTGAGTGATGCAATACTATAGTCAACAATCTCCAAATATATTCTTGTAGTGCTAAATCTTCTTCCCTTTCTGCCCGTATTGTACAAGGGATCGAGGGTCTGAATATTGTTGTGAGGTACAGTACCTTACTCTACCTTCAAAATGTTAAGGTACCAACACTTTTCCACTTTCTCTTTGTGTGACAGAGCTTGACCCCACCTCCAACTACACTCCTCGACTTTCTTAATGGTAATATCACAAAATCGTAAAAAAACACAGCAGACTGGCAGATACGCAAGTCAGTCGAGGGCCATGTGACTGTGTGAGGGATAGGGCCAACCTGATGACTAAGACTGCACATGTGTGGGTGCGTCACAGGATGGATGAAAGCTGCTGACATGACAACTTGAGTCGGGTCACATGAACCAACTGTGGAGGAGGGAAGCCATACACACAGAGGCAACACTTCTGACGTTAATACTGACACTTCCTTGTTGATTAAGGATCTACACTGTAGTGTGTTTTATTTCATTGTTTTTTTCTTTCACAGTAAGTCAATATTATTACCTTTATAGCTAAGGTAACTTTCAATTATAGAATTAGGAGAACTCAATTTTTGACACATTTTCATCCTTCATGACATAAAAGTATACAGTAATAACAAACTGTTACAAAACTATACTACAGTATCCTGTATTTTCTGCCATTTATGTTACAGCAGGCCCTTGATATAATACAATGAAAATTGTGTATCCTCTACTTCATTTCACTATCAGTCCCTCACTGAAGACCACCAAATCTTTACAGTCTTCAGTTATTCATTACCATACACATGAAGTTATCTAACTGAGCCTGTGTTAAATGACAAGTATTTAATATGTTAGTGCTATATCATGGGCTTACAGTATTTATAAATTATTTGTTTGTGTTCGTAGAGTACACTGATCTGTATATTAGAGCATCTGCATGTGAATACATCTGTGCTGGCATGTATTAATTTCAGTATACCAGTACATATGTATGTACAGTATGTCTTGTTTATTTGTGAGTACATGTGCTAAAGATCCATAAGAGCAGCCCAACTCACATTTCACTGCACCACATTCCCTCCACAATGTCAGGAAGCCCTACAAGTCTCAGAGAAGACGATACAACTTCCTCAATCTGTGTTACACATTAAACCTCTTCTCATTTTGGGTGTTACACATTCCTTTGGCTAATGAAAGACAATATTACTCAGCCAAAAGCAACACCTTCCCGGGAGTGCTACAAATATGATCTCAAAGTTATCCCACTACAGTAATACCCACTATACTGGATTCTTAGTAGGTCTTTCCTAATGCTTGATAATTCTACTTAGGTGATAGAAATGCCAGCCTTAAGAGTTTCACACTTTGAGCCTTTACCATGGACATGAATTTCACATCCTATCTAGACAATCGGTGCTCAATATTCTAATGAAAGCATGTGGGGAAGAGCAAAGTACCAGAAAAATATACGAAGGACATCAGGAATATTGATGTGGGGACAACCAATGTACTGTCGTGCATTTTGATTCTGACAAGCATAAGAGTGAATGAAATGCTGTTGAAAATGTTACCTTACTCGGGGATCGAACCCTTGATCATCATCTACCCTAAATATTTTATAAAAAGTGGAATGGAAAACTTTATTCTACAGAAAAATTAGAATATAACTCACAGTAAAACACTTGCAGACATAAGTTCTGTCCATACTCCTTCCCTTCAATTACTCATAACTATCAGTATCAGTTACTCATCAGACAGTCAATGAATGCACAATGCTGTGTTCATGCATAAACCATTAATCAGAGTTGCATCTTCTGAGGTTATACATGGGAGTCGTAACTATTGTCATTACAGTGAGGAATAAACTACACTGAATATTGTATAGAAGCAATACGTGAATGGAATGTGTGTATATGGTTTCAGGCATGTAAGGAGAGCAGTGCATTGTTGTTGTTGTTGTAATTCTTAACTTACATTTCTATGAACCAAATTGTCATAACAGCTGGCTTCTTGCTGAATGAACCACCAAGTCTATCATCTTCTTGTGTAGAGGACAGGAAGAGGTCCATCAGCTAAGTCATATCATTATGGTCTATATTTCTTTGCTGATGGTTTCTGGTCATGCAAAATGATACTTTACTGGCCCTAATATCACTAAATAATTTACCATGACCACAATATGTTAAAATATGTGGGATGTGCCAAGTTTAATTGATAAGTACCATCACTGCAGGGTGAAGGGGTGAGGGTGACTAGCGCATACCTTGAGTGCATTACTGGTGGTGACACTAGAGGTGGTGGTGGTGCTGGTGGTGACAGGGGAGGGGGTGGCGGGGGAGCTGGCTGAGGAAGAGGGGGAAGAACGCTGTCCCCCTGTGTTTTGTGCATCCTGAATCTGTGGGCACGAAGCATCTAGGGGTCAAACCATTAAATACAGGGACGGCTGTAGGTCTGTGGGAGGATCCTTGGGAAAATATCAGGCTCATGAACTAGATCTATCAATATTTTTAGAGTAACTAACGTTTTTACTGTACAGTTACAGATACAATCCCCTCTACACATCTGACCATATCTGGCATCCATAACGTTTCTTATGCATTTATTGTATACTGATGGAAGTGAAAATATGCGAGGAAAGAAGAGAAGTCATTACAGTAAAACTAATGCATCAAAATCCTTCTTCATTAAAATAGATTCACTCTGTAAAAAGTAAAATCTCTAAACAGGGATACCAAACATTTTCAGATGTGTTCACAGAACAGTACTGTATCAACAACTGTCCACAGTTTGTAGTACTGTAAACAAACACCATTTGAGAAGGAACTTTCACTGATGAGGTTGCATTATTGATTTTTTAATTCAAGATTCATTGACTCTTAATGACTCTTATGTTATCAATTTAAATAAATCTAGTCCACTGAGCTATGACATATTGTCCAAAGAGGCCAATATACTGTAAGTAATAAGTTGTCACTATCTATCCTCTCAGATTTGGTGAGCAGCCAATGAAATTATAGTGACCTTACAAAAAAGGCTCCTTCTCAAACCAGTTACTGTATATATTATTTACTAACATTTCTTATCTAGTGGGGCTAGCAATTCCACTGGAGGTACAGTACTTGGATCATAATCATGCACTATTATAGGAATTATCTGATGAAGTTACATCAATCACTTAAAATGTATAAATAAATATACGAGAACCCATAAGTATTATATATCTAAATATAAACCAATAACTAGCAGTATAAATTTGAAACTGTTGTTAGTACAGAAAGTAGCATGTAAGAATGACAATGAAATGAATGAATAGCATTGATCGAGGCTGAGGACTGTATAAATAGCTTGAAGCCTTATTACAGGAGCTGATGGTTACTTCCACTCTGCAAAGTCGCAAGCTGTGGGTTTATGAAGCAGGACAGTGTGTATACTAGTTTAGCTTCAAGTGTGTTTCAATCACAAGCAATATTTCTGCTCAGTCCACCCAATAATTATCTTTATATTTTCTCTTCATAACAACAGTACTGTATATGCTAGGTTTTTTAACTACAGTACTTATATCAAGTCTTTTTTCTCTACATTAATTATCCACCACTTATAAAGTATAAGAAAGATTGTATCTACTGCTAGATCATTTTTAGAATTATTATGTACAGAATCTAAATCTTACTTCAAATCTTTTCGGCATAGTAGGGGTCTAGATTACTTGAATACTACTCTATATAGGAATTTACAACTTTATACCACCGTAAGTACATCTCTTAGTGTTATTAGGTTTGCCTATAGAACAGTAGGTAGTGTTTGCCACGTTCAGTCAGCTACCAACCAGACTAGAATATCAAGGGTGTCATGATTTTTCACTTACTTCCACTCCTACTGGACCCGAGCTTAGATTCTCTTTTAGTGGGTTAAAAAGGTTATACAACTTGACATCTTCACTGTGCAATATTTGCGAGTTCAATTAATATTACATATGCACTTTCGATAAAGTAAGCAGTTTTATTCACATATAACACAAGCACTGTGCATAAAAGTGTTTAGTTAATAAACTGGATATGAAGAAAAAAGTTGCTTAATTCATAAATTAACTCTCTCAGGTCTGTCTAGTTGTGATGGATTCAGATATCTGGAGGTCTTCCTCTGACTGAGCTAAATACTCCCAAACAGATGGGCAGCATCCTGGAGACTGAATTACTTAAGCACAAACAATCATAAATGCCATCTACTAAGCTTGAGTGCATACAGTATGTTGGTCACCATTTATCAACCGATATATTATCCTCCGTGATGCAGTAACTGTATATGTATTGTGTGTAGATGAAAGCTGCTGTTTTTTGGTTAGTTTGAAAAAACTATTTGGCTTACTTCCAACCATGCCCAAGCATATGTGGGAGAAAAGTGCAATACCATAGACAGTCTGTAGCATATACAATATTAACTTCAATCTTACATGCACAGTATGAATCAAGCAATGATGCTACACTACACAGAGAAAAACTATGAGGCATTATATTCATTCATGTTTCTGCTTATTGTTGTTAAATCAGGGACACATTTGCATCCAGTAAATTATCTTTGACGATGAATTCTAAGTTGTTAAAATACTCTCACGGAACACATGCGCACAATTTTTCAGTCATGTAGTTATAATACTGATTGTTGAAAATCTAATTTCATTTCCTACACAGCTCAGAAACTACAGTGAAAAATTTATGCATCCAACAGCTTTTTTATTTTGTACTGCAAACTGATATAAGGATATGGAGTAACTGCTTGTGTGTATAAATGTCATATAAAGAAATATGGAACTACCTGTACAGTATAATGTTCTGGTATATATTTTAGCATCTTACTGCCTAAATTTGCCTATAATGTATGCATGAACTTGAGGGAGTAAGATATTGGAGTGAGGAGTTAAAGATGACAAGAACTACAAACCCCAGAGAAGTAGAGCTGGCAAGTACTTCCATCACTTTGGACTGTATGCTGCACACTCCACTAATGCAGACAGAATAATGCAGTGATGTTAATAATGTGTGTCTGCTGAGCATAAGTTGAAAGAGGATGCTAATTCACACATTACTACACACTTCACTACATTAGACTGTTAGAAAGGTGGCGTGAGTAGTGCAGGTTCTAAATGACGGAGGTGACAGACTGATCTCTATTTCTTCTGGGTTTCAGTAATAACCACACCTACAACCACGGGCAGCAAAGTTTCTCACCTCTTCTGAGGCAATTTCTTCAAAACGAGGCTGTGCCTCTTCCTCTTGGTCTTGTCCCTCTGCCCCATTCTCATCTTCCTCACCATCCTCCTGGCCCTCCTCCTCCTCCTCATCCCCATCCTCATCCTCCTCCTCCTCCTCCTCCTCTTGGTCTCGGCCCATCAGTGGTTGCTACATGACCCACAAAGCACCGGTCAAGTCAACATGCAAGAGTGGCATGCAGAGAGCGTGTGGAGGAGGAGCAGGATAGTTAGTTAGGCACAGGAGTTAACACCCATATCTCAACAATACGCACACACACACACAAAACTTCATTATGGGGTTAGTTGCTTAATCAAATACTGTACACTTCCCTCCAGCAAAAAAGTACCACACCTTGATTTTTGTCTAAACATCTAAAAAAAGACGAAATTCTAATTATCTAATGGGAAGACAAAATGAATCATAATAATTTTGTTTCTGCTCCAACTCACACATTTACCAAGGTAAGATACTTCCTGGATGAGGGAACTGTACCACTAAGGAAATATAGGAAATGTTAGTAACATGCAATGTGGAGTTAGTTGCCATACCCACCAATTACTTACAACAACAAAATCATCACAAGTTTATATAGACCAACAACAAATTTAAAAGAGAATACAGTACTAAGGCTAGGAGAGAAATATTCATAGCTATGCAATAATCATTAATTTATGGAAAGACACAGGTGTATTTAATTTCCTAACACTCATACCAGATACAGAGAATGATGTTCTTTGGTAGATGTGGCACCACTGTCTTTGTTTATGGCAAATCTTTATGGGAGTAATGTTGTGTCAGCAATTTGGGGCTATCAATCCCTAC
Source organism: Petrolisthes cinctipes (assembly GCA_033782935.1). Lineage (NCBI taxonomy): Eukaryota > Metazoa > Arthropoda > Malacostraca > Decapoda > Porcellanidae > Petrolisthes > Petrolisthes cinctipes. Next base: position 43,349 of record JAWQEG010005246.1, read on the forward strand.
AAACACTGCCAGGAAACATACTCCTATAGATTATGAGTTGAGGATCTGTTTTCTAGCATTGTTGAAGGGTTAAATAGACTCCAACTGCCCCCAAGATATCCCTTTAAGTGTGAATGGACAGGAAACAATTGCCCTCGCTCACTGATGCCATACACTCTAGTCAGTCTTTCTATAGTTGATGGCAAATGTCCACACAGATACAGGTGGCCCTCCACAGGTTTATATCACTTCCCATTTAACACAGACCCAATAGATTACTTTGCCTATATGAATAACAGAAGCCAAGGAAAACATTTGGTAATTTTCAATGAGAGACTGAGAGTAAAATGAAGTGGTGGATACAAGTAATTGTTCATAATTTATCAAGGATCTACAAATCAGTGACTGGCATATAAATGATCGATACAAGATCCAAGAGAGGTAAACTTTTGTATCTGTTGTAGACATTTACAATTTACTGGAGAAAAACAGACTGTAAAATGCTCACAAATACAGTAGCATCACATTTATTAAAGACTGTAGAAACACTGTACCATTTATAAGTGATAGGTAATGTAGCTATGGTACAGTTTTATTTGTAGTGTGGCATATTGTACAGTTCAGTAGTTCATTTTATCCACTTTAAGCATTGTATTCCTCTGCATGTCTGAGCTGAGGCAAGGAAGTGGCTAATCATCGCAGCAGGGCTTAAAAAAAGGGTCTTCGGTTATTAATCAAATTAAGGGTAGGCTATGTCCGTTAAAGTATCCAAGTTTCCTCTTTGCCAACAATGTCGGTGTAAGAATAACAATTTGCATTGAAACCATTACAATACTATAATAATCATGGATGTATGTAATATCTGCAACTGAAGTTCGATCACCTATTCTATTATGTACAACTTTTCTCTCTATTCACTTACTTTGTAACCAGTCTTTTGAATTTGATGAACCCAATTGATAATCAAGGACCACAAATGGAGTGAAAAATAATACCAACAGAGGTAACTGGACTTTTGTGCAAGATATAGTAATCCCTTTAGCAGCAAAATTACTGTCTTGTCTCATGTAGCAGTGGACCTTGCAAATCAGAGTTATTAATCCAAAGCAACAAACATCAGTGGCATTCTTGTGGAAACACATATTTCCCGGTGAGTATTATTTCAGATTTCTCAAGGTCCACAGATACATACATTTGACATGGCAGATATTATGCTGCTGACAGTCCTGTTTTAACATGAATTTCAATGGGATGGGTAGATGACTGGCAAGAAGCAAGAGAATTATTTATTTATATATTTTGTTTACTGTGTAACCTAAAGGGCCCGCTGCTGCCAGTACATTGGAGGTTAGTGCTTCCTCCAAACTTCCTCATAACTTAAGATGAGTTTGAAATAATCAGTTGCCTTACTTAACACGTGTTTGCAGGGGATGTTCAGTTCTATTTAAGACTCTTGAAGGCACTTCTATCACGGAGGACTTGTCTGTCAAGGTGGTAAATTTACTCACTACATAACAATTCAAAACAACATACAAAACAATCCACAATCATTACCAAAACCAAACTCTCTATCATCTGACTACCTTTTCTCAACTCACCGTACTTAGCCACATCCCTCGTACCTCACTGGCTCATAAGAAAGGAAAGAACAAATTGGCTACAGTCTACTGCGTCCAGAGAGTCATATGACTGGAAAAACGTAACTCAAGGTCTCAATTCACTCAGTGACTCAATTTACTCAGTCACAATTCACTCAATGTCACAATCTACTCAATATCTCAATATACAGTAACATTGTCCATTAATTAAAGGAGTACAGTAATATGTTCTTTGGAAAATCAGAAGTTATCAATTCCTCCAAACTAAACCCATTAAAACAGATCCCCTATATTTACTGGACACAGTACTGAGGAAGTATGTTTAGTGCAGTTTGGAACAATTTGTAGCCTTCCAATTCACTAACAAATAACTCCCTTCACCCATTGATAACATGAGTTTCATGATACAAGTACTCCAAAGTATTTGCCAATTTATAAACACAGGTCTAAGAATGCATGAGTGGCACACTTTGCAATGTCTTCAAAGCAATAAAGAAAACAGTAGTACTGTTTATAAAACTGATATAATAGGACACATATGTGGCTGTTTATGGGTTAAGTAAAAGAATGCTTAATCTCTGGCCATCACTACTGCTTCTCTCCAACAAGAATCGAGTCAAGTCAGGAAAATAACATATGAGTCGCCACCCGACGTATAAATATCTTGCAAGCAAATGAGCTACGAGGGTAGGGGGAAGGTGGTAGGACATTCTTCTAAGTACTGTCAGCTAAGGAGAAGTCATCACTAGTAGACCTACCCGCTGCAAGATGGCGTTGTTGTCGCCGCCGCGGGACACCTCAGTATCGTCGACGGATATGTGGAAGCGACGGCGGAACTCGTTTCGGAACTCATTCTGGGCCGACACCATCCGTTCCTCGTTGTTGCCTTGGGAACTGAGTTGGATGATTGTCAAGTGGAGATAGTTAGTGGTCACACTTGTCAATTACTTGAAACACAATATCATCAGCCTCCCAAACTATAATGCAGTACGGTATATGGAATACCCAATAAACTGCATAGTACAGTTGCCTGACGAAGTTCGTTTAGTCCTGCCTGGTGTAGGGTAGGGCCACAGAGCTGGTAATAATGTGAAGTATGAAATGCCATATACAGGTATTACTATATATTTGTAACTTAATCAACACCCACATAACTGTGAACAACATTACATTGCGTAAATGTATTCATTTTATATTATTTGAAAAAATACACAATCCCTGAAAAAATATCTAAATGTGTGGTGTGTTAAAACTGGAAAATAATCGACACTGCAGGCATCGCACTGCAGTTGTCGTACGGTGCTGTCTGTCGAAAGTTTGAATTACTGAGATATGTCAGTCGTGATGTAAATTTTACGGCAGGAATTGCTAAATATGAAAATATATTTAATACATGAATTATAGGGGTGCTTAACATCAGGAATGGGAATGAGAACAGAGCGGAGAGTTTGTAGGAGAAAGAGAACCGAAGAGAGAGGGAGTATGGGAGGGTGGGAGTATTTTAATGATAGACAATCAAGTTAGTTCTATAATACCCACTCCTAAAATCATCCATATTAATAATGGAAATATAAAGAGAGACATTATATAAAGTAATTTTTGGACATAAATATTTTCTGAGTGAAAGTTTTACGTGAAATAAATATCACAGTGAACGATATAGTTAGAAAGGGGGAGGAACAAACAGCACAAATTAGACAACAACAGTTTTGAATACGATATTACACAACACTGATAAACTATCTACTTATTAGTCAATTTGAATCAGTCTTGTTTATCTATGTTCATGTGTTTCTTTTCATAATCATACAAAAAATTACAACATGATAACCTAGAATCTCTCTCTCTCTCATGTGAACTTTACTCCTGTCCTCTCGAGCAACAGCTTCAAATAATACTCGAGACAGTGTTTCATATGAAACAGAAACCGAATGCAGAATGTATACACCACACTGAGTTTAGTAAAAAGTGATTTTTATTCAGGAGACGAAGTATATTTGGAGTCAGTTAACCTTCTCGACATATACAGAACACCAGTTAAACTAATAATTATATAATTGATAGTGCTCCTTACAACCTCATATTCATGACCACTTTTTTTTTCTTTTACTTAATTAAAATCACGTTATGTTCCCTATCAGGTTCATTAGGTAGACTTCAGGATGTGCAACTTCCTCCCTGCATGTTTTCTAGCTTTTGATATCGCCAGCACCTCCTATCTCCCCTCCTTATCACGCTCAACGTCCCTACAGTATACACCCAACTCTTTCCCCCAGTGTTTATGGGCAGGGTAATGGAGACGGGTCTTCTTTCCCTGCGACTTATTGTGATAACTTCAACCATGTCTTCAATTTCGAATATGTGAGGTTATGAGTTTTAAACTTACTGTTAGTCTACTCTAGTGTTTAATTGTCACTTTACTACTGCAGTGGTTTCTGTTTTCATAATACTTGAGACATCCTACATTGTATTAATTATTATTATTTACAACTAATTGGCCTTGTGTTGAAAAGAGAAGTGACTTCACATGATATATTAGGTTAAAATTATTAGAATTATTTTAAATATTAATTAATAGTAGTAGTTTCCCTGCAATTTACAAATATGCACAGTCATGAATATCATGGTTATGCATATATAGACGTGGGGAGGGTTCAACACCTATTACTGTTACAAATTCAGGGTAACCATCAACCTCAAAATTTATTATTTTCTTATCTACTCTAATATGATTGTGTTGTGGTAACATCTGACAATAAAATAACTGTGGATGAGACCGGGATATTGGGTGTGTGGCTTACTAGAGGTGATCGTACAGCTGGCACCAAGGTTTGCCGTGTTACCAGATACGTGGCTAGACCCTATTAGTGTCATGACTTAACGAACTTCGTCAGGCAACTGTAAATGCATATGCATATCTACACTACAGATGGTCACCTTCAATTTTTTATGTTTTACTTTGAATTTATACAATGTAGAGTGTAGACAATAATGAATGCACTAATGAAACTGAACAAGAACATGAAAGTGGAATTGTGCCATATTTTAATTAGTTTCATTTGTCAGAATTTTTCCCTTTGTTGCAGTGAATAAGAAATTAACAATTATGGCTGAAATACAATTTTCCAAGCTAAGTCACACATGCCATGTAGCCCACTTGAAGTTACATGCATGTGTTAGCCTCCCCACAAGGTTTGCATGTAACGATGAGTCTCAAACCAGGTTCACAGTGCCCCAAGCAACTGATGTATTTATATATATAAAAAAAAAGTATGATACAATGATGGCAGGGAGTGGCTGAAAATTTTGCTTATGCTTGGACATTGACCAAGAATTCAAAATTCATTTCAACTAAACCTTGGTGACTTGCCTCGTAGGTCTCTCCCACTGTGTGGTTCGGGCATTATGGTTGACGTAGTAAGTTCTACCATTGGCATCCTGCCGCTCCTCCCAACCCTCTGGTAATGGACTCTGACCATCATTGGGCACCAACACCGGCTGTCAAAATAATACAACATTAACATAACAATTAGATGAGACTTTACTTGTGCCTTTCTGATAATGAGATCAGTTATAATGAGTGGATGGTTGGTGCTGTTATTTGGTTACATATCCACATTGACAGCTTTCATACAAGTGAAATAAGAGTTTCCAAGTTTCAAGTTTCCTTTGTTTAACTACTGTATGTATCAATAAGATATCTAATTAATGTGATAGTGGAAATGTGTAACTGACCTGAGCTAGAGACTCCTCATGCCCGCTGCTGTTCTCAATACTGACCACCTCCCAGCTGGCCTCCTCTGGTGTTTGTTCCCCTGATGCCCCACTGCTACCGCTGCCTCCGCCTGTTCCCTCCTCTGGCAGGTATGCCACATAAAGCTGCAGGTGCCCCTTCACTCGGGACCTCATGCTACCAGTCAGAAAGCAAGCACAGTATTCGTTAGGATTGCATATGAAAAGAGGTGAAGTTAATATACTAAAGTGATCAAATTAACTTGTAAGAAGTCAAATCAAACTGCAAGTGTGAGATCCTAATCAAATTCAATGATCATCATCAATCCTAACCTAATCCATAACTTTTTAATTGCACCAAACTGCCAATCCTAACCTACCTAATACATGCTTAACTCTACAAAGTGACCTGACAAGACCTAATCTAAACAGACCCAAGGTAACTAATTCCCACTACACCTGACCTGGACTATTATTGACATCTAGATCAGTCAGCTACACTCAACATTTCATGCCACTTCATCTGGTACTCGTTAGTCCCAGATAGTCTGCCCGAGTCCTGAGTAAGTTAGGTCAGGTCTGGTTTGGATAATGCTACTTTACAACATAGACTAGTTACTGATGATCTAATGCATTCATTGCATGACTCTGAACAAGTGATAAAAGCAAGCAATCCTCCATAATTACCCTGACCTGACCAAACCCGTCTTGTGTGGTGGTGACCTGACCTGCGAGGCTGAAGGCGGTGGTGTCGGTGTGGCACCTGGCGGCCCTCAATCTCCCGGGGCAGGTTGTGGAGAGGCAGCTCCACCATACCCAGGAAGTCATCCCGTGTGAGGCGGTTCTCATCAAACACCTCCAACACCAACTTGTGTTCCTCTGGCTTCACCTAGATGGACACGAAACATTTATTTTGTACTCCAGTGTATTTAATCCCATTGTATTGCTATGCATTTCAGTGACAACATGTGTCTTATTGGAGGGAAGCACTATAGATTTTCAAAGGTTAGAGCCTAGATTCATGAAATAAAATAGCATAATGTTATTTCAGTATAGACAAAATGACTCGTGACAACCACTATGGTAACATCTAAATGATAAATTTATTCACAATTTTAGTACATCATATTTCCTGAGACCACATCAAAGATGTAAAGATTTTGAGTAGGCCTACAGTATGTCAGTTTGTAAGTATATATTCACATGTTTGAATCTTGAGTGACAAGACTGAGTGTTAGGGTAGGGATACTACCTTTAATTAATATTGATATTTAAGTTCATTACTCCATCTTCAGGCCAGAGTAGCAGCACCTAGTTACATGATATTCATTAACTATGCTATAATTTATTTATATATAAAGCATGCAGAATTATTGAGGGCAGTCTTGACTGGCCATAACTGCCCATTCAAACCAGCCCAGGTGGTATTGCCCGGGTGACCGAAGCCGTTCCCAGGGACTCGCGCCCCCTGGTGGGGGGCGGGGGGATGTTGTGACGGTTTGTCCCCCATAGCTTCCTTCCTTGGGAGCCTTACCCCATTCTATTAAACACATTATTGAAGACTGCAATGCACACAACCACACTCGTCAACAACACAACATACATTCTCTGAGGGCATTGTGGGAAAGCCCAGTTCAGGCCATGGCCTTCCTCAGGAGCTCGGGGCTTCTCGGCCAGACAGCTTTGAGGAACTTCAACAACAACCACCACCACCAGCCCAGGTATGTTAAAAAATTACTCCAAATCAGCAACCATACATTTAAATTTGCCCCAAAAGTGGTCACTCTATTGTCCAATCTAATATCTATGAATAAGGTATTAGTAAGGGCACACAAAAAATCTTAGTTTGTTTACTGTCAATGAATGCACCAGGCTCTATGGCCCGGAAGTCAGTGAACTACTCCAACAGGTGACCTTTTACACCTCAACCCACCTTATGCATTTTACATCATCCGTTACACAAACGCTACTCTCGCCAGAAAATCAATACCCTTGGATATAAAGAAATCAATACAACTCAAATACATTGCTATAACTAAACTTGACAGGATTCTGAGCTACTGTTGGACAATCAATCAACATGAAAGAAGTCCTATAGCAAATAAAGTGTGAAAAACAATAACATTCATACTTGCTTACTGAGGTCATGAAGTACACTGAAACAAATCTAAACCAGAGCATTAGCACTCCAGATTTTCTCCAGTACTTACTCTAAAGATAAATTCTTCATCCCATCGTGGATTTAAGGTCTGTAAAAGATAAAAGAAAAATACTTTACTACAGCATATCGACACCAACAATAAAATCCAACACTATGAGCAAAGACAAGATTTGTGGCATATTTCTCAACAAGAAGGCAGTTATGACAGCCTACATTGGATAAAGAAGAGAAAGAATGTGCAGTCCTTATAGTCTACTGCATGTGAATTAGCCATGTAGCCCTTTTGTAACAGACTAGCATACATCCCAGTTAGTAAAAATCTAGTTATAATAAGCCATCAATAAAACCTAAGGTACTTCTCATTTAACACAGGTCTAGCATATCACATAGTTTGTATGGTAATGAATTAAGAAGCTAGAATAGCATTTGGTGGTCTTCAAAGAGGACCTGAATGTAACAAACTTATGGTTAATTGTATACAAGGGACAAGTTTCAGGTACTGTATGTCTATTCCATATGTTTACCACTGAACATATATGCAGCTGTACGACACACTGAGCTGGAAGGAATGCTCACCTTCTTCTTCGTTCTTGTTGAAACGCTGTCAACACAGTCATCGGTTCCTCCAGACACCACATTAAAAAGCTCAATTTTGACATATGGATCACTGAAAAGAGATCAGAAGAGTCTATCAGTATGGCCTGAAATACAGTGCAATGTCATTTATACAGCATATTTCAAATACTATACATTTATTATCCTCTAGCTTTCCAGTCTCCTTAAGTAAAGCAACGTACCTTTATTCAACCAATGCCACTCACCCACACATGCATGAATGAAATCGTTCATGCACTCACAAGCATGCACAAATTGCACAATACTATAAGAACATGGCCGGGCAGTAGTGGATTCAGACCCACTGGCATCCCAAGGCACCAATTAATTCAGGTCCTCTCCCCATATTAGTGTGAGTGAATGTGGAAAGGGTATGCAATAAGCATTTCAAGAATGGTACAGTACTTATAATTTTCATCAGTTACTGCCTGATGAAGTGATAGTAGGGATCAATATTCCACTACATTAAGAAGCAGTTACCAATGTTTGTAGGACAGTAGTACATAATGCGGGTTTCCTTTAGCTTGTTGTTTAAACATTCTGAGTAAGAAACTGGTGGGGAGAATAAGTGAAGGTACGTAGAATATGAAAAGACATAGCTTTCGACTTACCTTGCACCAAATATATCCTTTTTTGCAAGCCCACTACCACCTATCACTCGCAACCGAACTAATTTTGTCTCCTCAATCTGCAAGAGAAAAATGAAACATTAGATTTGTGCGCAATATATAAACATGCATACATATCATGCTGCTAACAATTCAAATAACATACAGCAATTAAAAACATCGTCAGTTTTGACTTACGAATCATCAAAACTGAGTAAGTACAGAATAACAAATTTCAACAAAAAAATTTGGGACTTTTGTTATTAAACAGTATACAAATAAACAGTACCGGTAGCTATAAAAAATGTTATAGCTATTTAAAATTATATGACAAACATGATGTTGTGCTCTGAAAAATGGTTGTGTCTCCTACCAATGTTACTGTGGTGTCAGGAGTTAGACTGTTCATTTCCACATCCATCTACACCTTTGTGTGAACACTGTCTTTGCAGTAGGGATTGTACATTTGGACTCATAAATTCTTAAACTGTTGCTGGCAAACTGTGAGAACTAAGTTAGAGAGATTGTTGGTGGTGAGTATGGTACTGCACACTCCCCACCATCAATCTCACCAGAGTCTAAATTTAAATGTAGAGATGCACAGCATTATAAACGAAACAAAAATATCTTCACACAAGACCATGCATCTCAAGGTTAACACTGTAGCCAAGCAGAAGTTAATACATTTTCTCCATGCCATAAATGAAGTGCAAAGCTCTCATCAGATGAAAAAGCAACAGGATTTTTGGTGACGGGTGTTTGAAATGCAAACTTTATTAAAATTCAACATGAAAAGACATTACCTACAGTGAAAAAAAGATACGATACACCAAAATTACTACATTTTACAAAATATACTTGTCTTGTCATATGATCACTGGTAAACTCTGAATCCAGCTGCATCAATTTCGACCATAATATATGCTTAGGGTGGCATGTTATTCAACAAGAGAATAGGAACAGTGTGTGTTTGTGACAGAGAGTCATGAGGCCAGAGGAAGTATTTGTTGTTATTCAGATATTACCACCAGATAGCACGTCATGCATCTGATCTTGTCCCTAGATAGGCATACCACTTCATATAGTACAGTCAGATGGCCTACTATTTGTGTTGATTCTACAGCATAATATTATAGTCTTTCCAAGTACAGGTACTGTACTTGGAAAGGTGTTAAAATCACCCCTCAAACAGTGAGTGAAAACTGGCATTATGCAGATTCAGTTCTAAAGATGATGTCACATTACCTTTACCCTCTCAGGCTCATCACTCACTACTGGGGCATGCGTATGGTTCCAATTACTAAGACGTCTTATCACTGGATACTTTTAATATTGTATAGTTTCAGTAAATAAAGCATACAGTATCAAGCACCAAGCGACTGAATAATTGAAAATGTAATATAGTACCAGTACAATCTGAGTATATAAAGACAGAAGGCAGTGACTGATTTCCACTGTGTACAGTAAGTTAAACACATAAGGTGAAATTCAGTAAAAGTAAGCTGAGTACAAGTAATTGATAATCCTCCCTCATTATGCCACTGCCTTTTGAGGGGAGTTCTAGGAAGGGACAAAGCATGGGAGCTATAGACTGATAGAGATAATGCAGCTAAGAAGTAAATACAGTATGTTAAATATACTGTACCACAAGACTTTGGAAGATTGAGGGTTCTTGAAAGTAGGTACCAGAATCATTAGGCAGAACAGAATGGCTACTAGATCCAGTAGCTTAGTAAACAATCATCTGGCAATTTACAACTTATTTCATACTACCTTGTTAGGGGCCATGATATTTTGAGACTGAATTTTTTCTTTACCAGTAGTCAATAATGCACTAGCTACTATACCATATATTATCCTTCAACTTCACTGTACTGTATTCATAATATAAACAAACACAAATTGTACTAAACACTTTATGATAAAACTCCAATTCTCATTAGTTTCACTTCTACCGCAGTGAACCAAATCCAGTTCTATACATTACAGTATTGAAGTAATAATGAATAGGTAAGTGTGGTATGGAATAAAGGTGATAGTTTCTTCTCACAAATTCTAGGTAATTTTGTAGTTCGTAAACCATGACAACTAGAGAATACATTACCTTTCACTTTACATCACGTAAAATGTACAGATGTTTACAATGTATGTGTACCCAAAATCTAAGTTGCTAATAAAACAGAGCTAACAAGACATAAGAAAGTAAAATGGTTTTCATCAAAATAATACGTACATATGTGATATCCACCTAAAATTCATTGTGTACAATATCATGGCCTTATCTAGACTGTACACACCTACCACCTTCTATCTTTAAGAAATGTATTTTAACTACAACAGATTCTCACAGTGGGAGGTAAACACAAGCAAAAGATTGAGCCCTCTGTACTTTTCCCCCATACTACATATACACCTGTCAATATGAATCAGTCAGATTTTCACAGGCCTAACTGCCGGTGGTTTACATATCAGTGAAAACTGCAGACTTGGCACTCCTGTCTAAAATTCCAGTTGATCCAGCACCAAAGAAGCGAGCAACAGAGAATCAGTGCTCCTACCAACTCCTGCTATCGTCTCATGTCATTCTCCAAGGCAGTAAACAGACCTCACTGTGATTCATTTAAAATGTATTAGACTTTCTGATACCTCTCGAATCCTCAGTGCTAACTATAAAATAAGCCAAACTCTCTAATTTAATTAATCAAATGTTAGCAAAACAAAACAGACATTTTTGTGAGAGCTGTGTTGCACCCAATAAAAAAAACCACACTTTTTGTTTAAGTCCTGATGAATATTACAAAAAAATTCTTAAATTCACAGGTCTGACTGAATACAGATGAAATATAATACCGGTAGATATAATTTTTCATAATGTCTTACGTGCAGCTCAAAACTTTACTCAAGGTCTATAAAGTACTTCACCAATTACGAGGTTACTACTGTACTAAATTATATAGTACCTACTGGTTTATTTATATATTATCCAAGTCACTCCACTCTCAGGTCTAATCAGCAACAAAAAAATAAAGGAAGCAGAGAGGAATACACTAAATAAGGGAGATAGAACAACAACGAGGAGAGGAAACTAAGGGCCATATGCAAGACTACCCATTTGTGGTGTATGTAATGGTGTGGTACTGATACGAGGACTCCATAGACACAATACAGAACCATTTTATCAACACCACGCCATCGTCTGCACAATGAACGTTCTTGAATAAGGCCCCAATACTCCTTGGGGGGGGGGGGGGAGGATTTACCCCCCAAAAAAAATTCTCATCAATCCTAATGAATATTCCGTCTCCCAAGAACCCTAATGTATAACCCTAATAAATAATCTGTTTCTTAAAACCCCTAATGAATAACCCCATGTTCAATGAATAATCTGTGTCCCCAAAACCCTAATGCATAACCCTAATGAATAACCTGTCTCTTAAAAACCCTCATAAATAATCTGTCTCCCAAAAACCCCAATGAATAACTCCAATGAATAATCAGTCTCCAAAAAACACTAATGAATAACCCTAATGAATAATCCACCTCCCCAAAACCCCAATGAATAATCAGTCACAAAAAAAAAAAAAAATATGAATAATCCATCTCCCAAAAATCCTTGTGAATAACACTAATGAATAATCCACCTCCCTAAAACCCTAATGAATAATCCCCCTGATAATAATACACGTACAAATTAAAAATGGAGGCGATAAAATAAAAATAAGGACAAGAATATAATTTTGTGTACGAGAATAGGCTAACAATATTGGAGGCTTCTGATTCCTCCCAACTATGCTACGAAATAAGCTCCTTCCATATTATAGGTGTGTGTGTTTCGTGGCTATATTTGAAGGACTTTTTTTTTTTTTTACCTCCAATTATCTGACTACATCACTGAGGTCCCATAATTAATAGTCAACTAAAAACCCTTCTACGTAAATAATTAAGTAGGTCAATAAGTGTTATATATGTTTAGGGTATTTTTGAGGACGCCATTACATTGTCCCTTATAAAACAATTAACTAAAATCCCTTCTAAGTAAGTAAGTAAGTAAATAAATAAGTAAGGAAGTAGGTCAACAAGTGTTATATATATAGTGTTTTCGTTATATATATTCACATACCTGTCCTTCGTAGTTGGGCTGAGGGACGTAGCCTACAATACGAGTAGTGTTAGCCATTCCTCCATCAGTAGTATTAAGAGCTAGGGGGTAAAAAATGATAAACAACTCGCTAACCTAACCACCCCTGCCTCTAATCACTTGACACACAGTAATGCAGTGTTGCCAGGTCTCCTTGACGAAATATCCCCAACTTCACCACCAGCAGAAATTCCCTTTATTTTCACCTCAGAAATTCCCTGTTTTACTCTTGAAGATAAGTCGTATGTTACTTGTATGTACACTCGCGATCCAAAGTTTGTAACACAGACATCAAAATTATTGCTTATAACACATTCGTTCGAGTACACTTATTAGAGTACTGCTACACCGTCTGGGACCCACACACTAACAATAATATCAATAAATTAGAGTCCATACAAAACAAAACTGCAAGATGGGCCAGACATGATTACAGACACACTACATCAGTCACTTTGTTTAAACAAGACACAAAACTAGACCCATTGACAACACGAAGACAGATACACAGACAACAGATGATATATAAAATCACAAACAAGTTAGTTGACATAGACAAAGACACATATCCACTCCCTACAAGTACACGATTCACTAGACTGCGACTAGAGGCAGCCACAACTTAAAATACCATACATACCAGACAAGCACTGATATATTTAGGCACTCATTCTTTCCCCGCAGCATCCAAGAGTGGAATAATCTCCCATCTCACGTAGTTAATAGCCCCACTCTTGACACGTTTAGAAATAGGATCACCAATCATTACCTCCCCAATCCTAATCCTCAACCCACAGTTGAGTCACTGATTCTATTTCATATTTGCTTGATCTCGCTTAATACTCGATCGGGCTAATCGAAGCAAGCCTGGATACAAATTTTGGATTGAGAGTGTACAATACGTTAACTATCCTCTTGAATCTTGATATTTTTTCGTCTGGTAGAAATCTTCCCATTTACTCTTGAACAATCTTTTTATATATAATTTCTCCAATGGTATATCTAATTTCCCCATATTTAGAGAAAATTCCGTATATCTGGAAATACTGCAGTAATGATAGGCGGCGGTACCCTCGACCACCAATGCCTTGGGGATTCCTGTGAGTGTCGACACTATGGGATCCGATCCTCCGTGACATTCCAAGGAGACACTTATTTACGCGTTTTAAGAGCTTACAATCGTCAACGTTTCGCTAAACATACACAATTATTGCAATATAATTCATATGTGTAAATGTTAGGGTGATTATTCTCCTTTAGCTCATTATATCAATGGATTTTAGTAAAGCGATTCGGATTCTCCTTCTGGGCGGATCAGTCAGCCTTCCTGACCTTTAGTCATCTATATCTGGCCAAGTAAACAGACGATGCACGAATAAAAATAATACTGTTTAACAAATGATAACTAATGCAAAGTAAAAATGATATAATTATGCCTTCTTAACGAAAACGGTGGCAATATTAAAGACAGTGTAACCCTCATACTAACCTACACTGTCATTCATAACCTTTAGCGCGTCAATGAATAATCTACACAAAATGATTAACGTACTACGTTCCACAAAAACAAGTATACTGATATCGCAATAAATAATAATCTCAGCAATGCTATAAATACGTTGTTCTGTGCATGAATATTAACGTGCGTGAAACAATCTTACGCAACTACGTAAGACACGGAAAGAAGAACCCATTTTACGTCACAGGTTAGTGCGTCAGATATAGGGATCACCTGACGCGCTTGCCTTGACAAAAAAAGAAAAAGAAAAAAAGAAGTTAGCGCAGTGCACCTGGATACCACTGTCACCACCACTTAATTTGGCTTCGTTACCTGCCCTCTCACAGTTCCTTTGGTATCCTATTCTACCCATGACAAATAACTGCTTTAATTTCTCGAATATTAACTATAACTGTTGCTTCTGACTCTGAAACCTTTGATATTGTAGCCTAGAGATGGATGGGGTAGGGTAGCTTTTAGGTATACGTGCTGCTCGACTGGTCTTGAAAGGCGGAAATCACTGCAGCCAGACTTACTGTACTGTTACACAGTGCTGACACTACTACGTAACTACGCCACTATCGATGCTATCAATATACCACTCATTTATTGTCCTAGGCATTTAATTTGGAACACTCACGAAATACACATTTATCTTAATCACATAGAGAAACCTTGCGTGATTTTATCGCGAATTTGCATAATTTTATTTCATATACGGTTTTGTGTATACCTGAATAATGTAATGCAATATAATTTGTAAACATTCTTTCGCAATATTTATCTATACAAGTTTAGCAGATAGAGGGGAAAGAAAGAGAAGTAAAGGACTACTGCCCACGTACAGTCATGAGCACTAATAAGTATTCAGGTGTGCTTCAAATACCTAGAGACAGTAAGTAAATGCACAATGAGATCTCAATTGGAATTACTTCGTTGGTGAATTGGTGGACTGTTCAAAGCTTCAACCAAACCTGTATACTTATTAGTGCTCGTGACTGTACCCTGTGTAGGCTATATGAACTGGTTTGATGTAAATATGTCCACCATCTCGCAATAATGTTTGGGTTCTATATCACTCACATATGAATTAAATCCCCCTTACAGCTGCAGATAATTATGATGATAAGAGAGATAGCTTAGTGGAAGTGGTGGGAGTTCTACCTAACAAGTACGGTTATCTATTATAGTGAAAGCCATTGCATGCACTGTTAGCCGTATTGAGGCGACGTATTTCTATGGAGACATCGTACCGGTACCATACCATCGTCAACACCACCGATGTTCTTGCATACGGCCCGCCATTCATTCACTGTGTTTCCTCCAACGGCTCCAAATCACTAACAATCATCACATCCATAACAATAATTAACATCTTATTCCTACTTAATTAATGTCTTATAATTGTCATGGTGTGTCAATCACATGTAGTTTAATTTCTATGTTCGCATGTTTTATCGTCGAAAATCTTTACTCATATCTTTGTTAAACATTGACAGATGCTATAACGAAACATGACAAATAATTCCTCTGCAGACTATTTCCATGTTTTGTTTACTCTATATTTTATGTAAATTAGTTTTTAAGGGATAACTATTATAAGAGAAAAAGTTTAGCAATATGCTGTCTGTAGGTGCCTCTCTACTGTATAAATGTATAATACGTGAAGGGATATTGCACGCCAAGGTGTACAGTCGTCAAAAAAAGTATTGGAACCACCCTTACATTGAAATTAGCTAGAACTATCCATAGGGGAGTTCAATTCATTTTTTTTTTTTTTTTTGCCACTGTACATAATATAATTACATGACAAATTATGTTACTCTATATAAGAGTTTAAGAATAAACAGATACAAAAGATTCTTACCTTTCTCGCGTGCGGCGAGGCGGCGATGCCGCAGAATGATACGACGAGGTGCGGCGGCGCCGCAGTGTGACACCTTTCATTTGTTTATGTGATATCGCCATTTTGCGGCAGCGGCGCTGCCGCATAGTGTGACAACGGCCTAACTACGCCACGAACCACACTCCTCAATAGCGTTGGTGGTTCGTGACCATGTTTAAAGGACTCACTCCCCTCCAATTTTCTGACCACATCATTTTGGTAAATTGGAGGGCTACTGATTCCTCCTAACTATTCCAGGAAACAGACGACCTTAATGTTACTAATGGGGAATCTGCTGCTGTTTCTTGGCATAGTTTGGAGGAATCAGCAGAAACTTTCCATTTAAAACCAACATTTAAAAACTATTATTGATGATGATGGTGTCTTGTCATACAACAACCTTTCGGTATTAGTACAGAAGTGGACCTTACTGCAGCAGTGTTGCCAGATCCGGCTGGGTCCTAGTATTTTACCCCTGTCATTTATTGTACTTTATCACGATTATTTCCCGGTAGTTTGCCCAGGTTAGGTCCCGGTAGTCTGATGCGGTCTAGGTTAGGTTAGGTCAGGCTAATTTCAAAATGCCCCATTTGAATATGCCCTATCTTGGAAATGGGGCATTTGAGGAAGAAAAACCATAGAAGAAAAGTGTCTTAGAATGGTCCAAAATAGTGGGTAATGACAGTAAAATATCTATTATACAGTAAGGTCCACTTCTGTACCTTTACCAATCTTTCTCCTTTCACTTCCAATTGGTTTTCAAACTTCACTGGATTAGTTATCAGAGACTGACATTACCACAAAAACCATGGGAATATGAGGAAGGACGACTTAACACTTCTGCCAGTACAAGTAAGATCCAAGATGGCGAGGGTTTGTTGACATTTCTAAATTTACTTTACGTCTGTATCCCCCCATCCTGTTTTTCGAAATATGTATTTATTCGTAAATATATGATACTTTGAGTTACGAGAGACACATTTTAAAAATATGTTCAATTATGAAAATATATACCATACCTAATCTACTCTGGCATACTCTGAAGTGGAAGATAATTGACTTTGAGCTTTGTCTAAATTGATCAAAATAGACACGATTTTTATAAGACGTATGATATAATAATTCTATATTTCCATATAACAAAGAAGTCTCATTTAGAAATTAAAGTTGATATAATATCTGAGTGTCAGATGATCAATCACAATTTTCCTTGGCATCTTCCAGAATCAATAATTTGGTGTTCTATGCACCTTACATGACCTATGCAGGAATTCTACAGGACAATTTAATCTCTGCAGGCTGATTTTTGCAGGTTACTGACTTTTGTTGGCATTATCATCTCGTGTTATTTAACCATTCTAGTTCTTCATTGTCATTCCAATACTTTTCCTATTTACAGTATATAAACAATAGTAGTTCCTAATTACTGAATCTGCAACCTTTCACCAAGGCATAAATGAAGGGACTTTATTTTGTCAAGGACTCAAAACATTGTAGAGGTTCGATTTAACTCGAGAATGAAAGAAGACCAAAGACCGTGTAGGATGAGGGAAGAGATACTATTAGAGAGGAGGATCAGGAAGCACAATGGAAATACAGTACATGGATAGACCGTGTTAGGATGAGGGATGAGATAGAGAGGGGGAACAGGACAGGAAGCACAATGGAAATACATGGAGAGCATGTAGGATGAGGGAGGAGATAGATGTGAGGGACAGGAAGCACAATGGAAATAGTTGGGAGACGCCGTGTAGGATGAGGAAGGAGATCTTCGAGAGGAGAGACCGGTCAGGAAGCACAATGGAAATAGATGGAGACTGTGTAGGACGAGGGAGGAATTAGAGAGGAGAGACAGGAATCACTAATACTTGGAGAGGAGAGACAGCTGCTAAATTATATAAGTGTGGCTGGGGTTGAAGGTGTGTCAAAACCCTTATAGTACTGGAGCCGCTCACCCCACACAAAAAGGCTAATGGGGTATTAAAGATGATAACATAAATGACTGCTCAATTGAACTACATTTAATCAATTTATCCATCCCAAGTGAGAAATTATCTCATGGTTGTAATTATGTTTATGTACTCAACTCTTATCTACATAATTCTTCCCATTATAATGTGCTGAACACATTCAGGCTTGTCACTCATTATGAAATAATGTAAAGAGATTCCAGTGAATGTGATGGTCACATGGCAAACATCGTACATTCCGAGTACTGAACTGAACTGCAGCAATTGAATCAAAGCGGCTAAAGATATGATAAGTAATTTCTTAAATTAGGGAAGGATTACTTCACACAATTATAAAATCAATAATTACTTAAATAGTATTTATTAAAGCTCAAGGCTACTGCGTGTAAAAATAATAAATCTCAAACTTACACGTTAGTTGCCAACTTCTATTTACAAGACAAATTATCACCGGATCAGAACTGATGAGTAACAGGGGTCACTATAAACATATTGCTTATAGTTTAAAACAAAACCTAAAATTAACACCATGACTATGACATTTACAGTGGGTAAACTATAGTTTGCTTCTGTAAATGAAGAGACAATTCTTTGGAACTCTTCAGTATGGAATATGTAGTTAGATAAACAGAAGATTTTTTCAGTATGGATTCCAAATGTATAGAGGACACAAGACAATGACAAAGATAGTTATAGTCCTGTAAACTGTTACCTGTATTCAATATTTGCTATAAGAACAATATAATTAAATATTGTACATCATTAACATCCTGAATTAACTTCGGGTGTTTGTCAATATTGTCACAACAATGCCTTCACTTCCTAATTTTTACAATAAACAATTCTCACCTAATTCTGTAAATTCTACATCTCTGTAAAGATTAACTCTGCTGTTACTCAACTGCACAAATTTACAAACACTTTATTCATATATACTGTATACTGTGTATCTGATAATTCCTATATCACATATCAATAAGTTAACTCTTCCTAATGAGTTTACCATACTCCTGTCATTACCTGCTGAACATAAGAGAAATGTCAAAGTTCAATTAACCTAAACTAAGAGACCTGGAAGTTGAAAAAGAATACTGAGAAAAAGTACTGTAATAAAAAAAAAAAAAAAAAAAAAAAAAATTGAGTGCTGCTTAGTATATTATTTGGTATCAGTAAAATGCTCTCGTGGCCAGGGAGCGATTCACTTCATTGAGGATTTGTTTCTTCTCATTAAAAACAATATTTTCTTTCTCCATAGGAAAAAGGGGTCAGATAAGCAAGCATAAAAAATGGCAACTACCCTCGGCCCCTCCGCCCTGCAGTAAAAAAAGAAAAAGTCAACTGCAATGAGAAGAATTTTTGCATTGCTATTTTCACGAGTCCCAGACCAGGTATTTATAACTAATGAGCTGCTGATTTTATGAGATTGTGAAGTAGGCTACACCTGTCAAAAAATGTATTGTTAGGCATCAGGGTAAAATTAAGGCTTTGTGGTCAACAGCCAGTATTATTAGTGATACCAAAAGGACTTAATTAAATTCTGCCTAATGTGTCAGTCAGTCCCATAGGTTGGTATCTAAATTACCTTGGGAGTGGTCTTGCAAAGTAACTACAAATCTAACTAGCACAAATATGGTCACAAATGCTCCACCTATTAGCAGTATTTTAGGAGCTAAAAATCTAGCATTTATAAAAAAAATTACAGGCCAGTGTTATTCAACCCTTGGTCTGCTCTGGGGATCGTAATTATCAGTGCACTTTAAAGCAATGTGGCATATTTTAACCTAAACACACATTTCTTCAGACAGGTGTACACCACTTACCCACTTGTTCATGTAACCTTTTCCTTACACTCAAACTGACTGTAAGCAATGAAAAAGCAACAATGTGAATAGCTAGACATCTTCATGATTCTACTTGCAATAGTTATCAAGAAATTTTGTACCCAAAAATCTTCTTGTGTTCCACTGTATTTCCAAACTCACATGAAATAAACTGAGAATTACTTCAAGAAGGTCAAATGAAAATTTACTTTTGCACTGACATTACATTGTATTGAGGTTAATATTCAAGGTGTTGACTTTCCATTCCAGCCATATAATTTTCTGTCATTTTCATTTCTGAATTAAGTATATATCTAATGTAATAATTAAATTAGAACAATAAATATACTTTAGCTGCAGATTTCACTACTTGGCATTTTTTCCCATATATACAATACCACAATAAAATTTTAAAATTGTACCCTGGCTGAGTTCTTTAGAACTAACAGATCTAGAAAGTCATGATCAATGGACTGGTAGAAAAAAAAATATACTGGTTACCAGATGCTGGTTAACTTCATTTAGATCCAACTAAAATACTTTGATAACTGTGCTTCCATGCAAGTTAGCCTACATATACACCTCTGGTACAGAAACATCACAGTTCTTTGACAAGATCAATATTATGAAACTTTTGTATAAATTTCTCATGAAACTTTAATTATTATTTAAAATATTTTTTGATAAAATTTATTTTATTGTAAGCACCAGTAATTCAACAAATTTGTGTTGATAGTCAAATAGAAAAGTTTTCTTATATCAGCAATTGTGTCTCTTGAAAATGGGTTACAAACCTGAATCAAGAGACCAATAATAGATTATGAGTGTTGAAGGTCAAGTATATTAAGTTTGTCCCTGCACTGGTTACATTAATCACTGGAGTGTTGTAGTTTTACCACAGTAAGCACCATCCTCGCTCTTTAGATTAACTGCTATTTCTTTATAAAGCCTCGTACACGTGTCATACATTTATCTACAAATGAGGATTTTCTACTAATATCATCTGTGGATACTACAGATGAGCGGCGTGATGCTGTGACAGAGGAGCGGGAGGCATCATCAGTCAAGAGGCTGATATCCCCGCTGTCCCTGGCCTTTATTGATGGTCCCACCTCATCCTCCATACCACATTCCTCCTCAGCTATGGGACTACTGTCACAGGGGATGCTGCTCAGTCTCCGTCTTGGAGGTCGAAGTTCTGCTTGTGTGTAATTTGGAGGTGGCACCTGCTGTAGGTGCTGCTGCTGGAGGTATTGTTCACATGACGACACAACATCTGTGGCCGTTTCAGGATCTGAGATGACACCATTACTGTCTAGGCCAGTGTCGAGGCTGAGGGAGCGTGAAGGAGGCAGAGTGCGACGTTGAGGTCGGGGGAGGAGGGGAGAACCTGCCGCCCCCAGTCCTCGTCCTCCCGACCCTCGCGCAGGCAGCCGGGTCACAGGGCTTGATGCTCTCACACCGCGCCTCAGAGGGGAAGCAGAACGTGGGCTACTTGTGGCTAATAATCTGCAACAGGTAATTAAATACAGGACTTTAAAATCTTGCCAATATGCTGTTATGATAGCTGATGACTTTCACATTAGACTAAAATCTGTAACTGTGAATTTAAGTGTCCTGACATGTACAGGTATAATTACTGCACACAAAACAGTGCCCATAATACATAAGGTAAGGCATCTGCTTGCACTGTCACATATTTTTAATAGTACACATGAGTCGGAAGGGATTAGTTTTTATCTACTGAACTTTGTATTTCTGAGGCAGGATTCACAATTCTGATAACGTATTTTGAAGTTTGTAGAGATAGAGAATATACAGTATAGACAATCCAAAATGTTCTAATCATAACAATACTGAAGGTATTAATATTATGCCAAATGTAAGCTACCAATTCTTCCAAACTTTGTAACGAAACACACCACCTGAACCGAGGTATTCTCTGCAGTACTGAACAGAATTCAAATTGACCTGGCTAGATTTCAATCCTCACCTCCTATGTTTAACCAATGCAGGGTCGCCCCGTCAGTCTTTGGGGTCCTTGTCCGAGCATGAGGATCCTTTCCCACTCTCGGTGCTGGTGGTGCGCTGGTAGTGGGGTGGGGCTCGGGGTAGGGTGGAGGGGGTGCCGGGGGTTGCCATGCCTCCCTCAACGCTTCGGCTCACATACCGACCTAACGGACCGTCACCACGAACGTTACATTCTCCTCGCATGAACCGCTCCATCTTGTCCACGCATGCATCCTGGTAGTCATGGATCCATCTGCAATAAAATTTAAGTATGTTATAAATAGTTTCTTCAGTTCTACACATTATCACCAGACTGCAGACACCTCCATTACAGGTGATTTTCAATCTTCACCACGTTTGTGACTGCTGCAGGTCAACAATTCATGGTACTGTAAATTCAGTATTCATTCATGATAATTATTAAAAAATACCGAAGCACTAGTCTACTATGCAACACACCTGACTCCATTGAAGTAGCACACTGCCCTCATATCTTCTGGAAGCTCCTCTGGGTCAGGCCACTGGAAGTTGTCAATGATGGGAATGATGTTGCAGCCAGACTGAAGTGCTGCCACAATTTCCTGTAAAGCAAAGTATATAATTATAGTTTAGTTTTTCAAGAAGCAGAAGAGCTGCATTTTTTTAAATTACGGCTGTATGAAGTAGCTTTATGTAGTACCAGCAAATGAGATTTACTTAGTCTTTGCTTAAAGTTAATGCACAAAATTAATGGATCTTTACTCAAGTCTGGATAATTACCACAGGTAGTCAGTAAGTCCTCCCAGGGTAGAATGAGGAATATTGTATACAAATAATATCAGCATGCAAAAGCAAAACTGTATACATTGAAAACATAATTTCCAAGGATGTCTTTTACATTCAAACTCACCCTGTGGACCCAATCCTTGCACTCATTGTCACCAATACATCTATCAAGAGCATTTGGTGTTAAGACGAGGAGGAAATTTTTGGCTTGTCTGATGGAGTTTAATAGATTGTTGTCAAACTTTCCTGCTTCTAATCTCTCCACATCAATGAAGACTGAGAATTCTTTGAGCTGCATGTGCACTTTGAGTAAACTGAAAGAAAAAAGAATAGTTAGTTTGATCAGTAAAACATACAAAATATATGATACAGAAAATAATACTGTAAGTTCGCCAAAATTTACTGCTTTAAATAAGTGTTCCTTTATGATAATTTCTGTTTACTGCAATCATAATAGAACTACTGTACTTTTATTTCTAAGTTAGTTTTTAAATGACAATTTTCTAGCATAAAAAATTAAAACTCAATTTGCCAAAGAACTAATAAACTTATTCTGATACACATACCTACAGTATGTCATGATAATTTTGTACAGGTGAGGATTTTTCTGGATGTAAAATAATTATTCACCATCAGTCTTCCATCCTGATGGAAGTTAAGAACTTCAGAAGCATCAACTTCTTGATTCAAATCTTTCATTTCCCATCACTAGTGAAATTTTCAGAACAATGAGGAAATTCTCTGGTTCGTCACTCAAGATACAGTATAACAATACAGTACCTAGATTTTGTATTTAATTCAAATTATTATCTTATTGCAATTACGTACCCAGTACTACTTTCATTTATACTGTCCTGTCTTACTTACCCCATTGGCTGATATGCACTTAAGATCTCATATTAGCTGGAAGGAAAATTCAGTAAGTAGATGTTTACTTACCTTGCTAACTGTGATCCATTGGAGCGTCTGTAGCTGATAAACACATCCAGAGTTTTGTCCAGGGAACTTGCATCTTGAAGCTGACCACTATCATCTGTAAACACAAACCCAGTTAGTTATTTTGATTTTGGGATAAACCACTTAATGACTTAGCAACTGATATACAAGTGTTTCGTTGAAACTGGGAACACTTGCTCATAAATTTGTTTAGTAGTTTAAGAAGCTCAAAAGCAAATGCTTATGGATTAGCTTCTTTAGCTTGAGTAAAACCTAGGCTCAAATGCTAGCATAAGACTTGGGTTGGACACTTAGGTTGAGGCCATGTTACAGATCAACCTGCAAGGATTCAGAAGAAACTAACTACTGTGCTGTAAACAAGTCTTGATAGGGTAGCAATTGATGTATACATTCTTATTGCAAAAGACATTACACTGGAACATAACATGAGGTAAAGAGGTCTTAGTGTATATTTTTCGGAAGCCAATGCTCTGTCTTGGAATTGGAGGCTGCTTCTTCCAATAAACTGTGCCAAGGTACAATGTCTATAAAGTACTGACCAGGTCATGATAGCCTCCAACCCACCAACATTATCATTGGCCCCTGAAGACCTTGCTATTTTTGTGTATGGGAACATCAGCAGTGTGAAAGCAACAGCAAGTGTGCAGACAGCGGAACTATCATGTGTAAAAGAGCAACGTCAACATCTCCACTTTGCTCATACTAACTAGTGGGAACAAACATACTAAAAAGAGCATGTTGGTCCTAGCGGAGAGCATTTTTTTTTTTCTTTTTTAGTGCAAAATAGTGTTCAAATTATTACTTACAATTTTTCAACTTTTCATATCCTTTGCAGCATGAAAAACAATTCATTACTGCATTGTCAAAATACTTGGGTTGAATTATTTACAGAATCTTCAAACCCATCGTAGAAAAGTGGATCTAACTGCCTAAATTGCCACTAAGTCAAAATGGTATTACTCGTCACATTATGATTTTTCTCCAGTTCAAAAAAAAAAAAAAAAAAAAAAAAAAAAAACAGGACAGGACAATGAAATGTTATATTCTTCCATACAGGAGTGCACTGTGCTGCTGTTCATATGGTAATATAATCAATTCATTAATCCAGGTCAACCTGTTGTTCCCTCGCTTAGCAATTTGGAATAAATCTTTTTGTTTTGGGTACGAATGCTCAGAATCATCATGTAGCTCACTAGTTCATCCACACTGTTCCACTCACATCAATGTGTCATAATTTATTCAATTCATAATATTTTAGAAAACCTTTTTCCCGTTTAACACAATCTTTCGAGTAATTATACCTTTATCAGTCAAACAATTTTCTTCAAAGTGTAATCCAGTACAGTATACTTAATAAAAGAGTACATTATGACACTCACTTGTTATCGCATCCCGTATCCTCTGTCGGTGAATAGAATTGTAGATTCCACACTCTGATATTAGCTGCTCTTCACTCAAACATCTGGAATGACAATTGCACAGACATGTCAGTGAGATTTTATATTTATACAGGCTTGTTTGCTAACTATGCAATAATAGTTAAAGATAAATTCAAATCCTAATACTGTACTGTACTTTATGTACTGTATACTGCTGCAGCATATAGAGTTACATTAACCAAGTGTTCAATATGACTCGTGATCTACCAAGAATATAGCAATACAAACTTGATGAATAGCAAAAATATTATGTTCATGTTACACAAGTGGTATTAAAGCAAACAATGTACTTAACAAAACACACAATAATCTCAAGACTTTTGCCTGGTCTCTTCTCACCTCAACCATTCTCGAGTGACTCCAGACCGCAGCATGCTGTAGGTGTATTCTGCAAACTCTTTGTCCACCTCCACCATGAACTCGTTTAGTCTCGTGGAATCACAGGATGAATAATCAGCCAGCAACTTCAATTTTCTAAGTTCCCTCATGAACCTTTGTCGAAGTATGCCATTCTTCATACCAATATCCTCTCGTAGGTTATCTTCTACGAGTTGTAAGAGGAGGTCTCCGTCTACTCTTGAATTCACAAAATCGTCCCCAAACTGAGAAAATCCACATTGTTTGACCCATTCTTTCACATCTTCAGGAGTCCATAGGGGCACTTGTTGGCTTAGTTTATGTGGAACCTCCTCACCAATGAGCCGGAGAGCTTGCACAGCATATTTACTTGCAATAGCATTTGGAGAACTGGCCACCTCTTTTAGTGGTTCAACGGCACCTATATCTCTAAATAGTTCGATGTTTCCCTGCCGCTTCTTGATGCCAGCCTCCATACAGAAGTGAAAAGCTGCCAAGTTTCGTGCTTCCTCTCTTTTACTTCTTAATACTGGCAGAAGTCTTAGTAACCAATTTTGACTCTGACCGTGACGGTGGGCTACCGTAGAATTTGCAAACTGATCAGGAATTTGGTTCATAACGAAAGGTTCAACGAGATTTAGAGTTCCAGACTGTAAAACTGCTGCTTCAAGTTCTTTGTTTGCCACCAGAGCAGCAATGGCCAGACAGGCATAGTACTTTATGTTATCGTCTGAATGGAAGGCAAGAGGGAACAGCCACATGGGGACCTTTCGTTGGATCATGGCCTGCTGGTTGTCAGACCCACCATACAGGGAGAGGTTGGCCAAGGCCCCAGCACAGTGTCTCAAGGTCTCCACGTCGGATTTTCTACACTCTGATAGCACGGCGTCCAGCCCCCCCAATTGGATGATGTCCGAGCAGGTGCCCTCGCTGTGTTTAAAGAGGTGTTCGAGGATGCCGGTGCCCACGCGAGACTTGTCAACCGAGGAGCCATTTCTCGTGCAGTCACAGGCAACATTAACCACATTTTCCAGCCCGTTCTCCACCACATAGCCACGGTTTTCGGTGGTAAGACACTGTTCTAGCACTTTTGCACTCGAGAATTTAAGATCAGAGTCATCGGATCGGCAGTTGTCCAAGAGAATATCCATGCCACCATTATTTCTCAACACGTTACATAGGGAAAAGCCAAGCTCGTGTCCATAGGTAGGAACTGACCACGCTCTCCTCATCATCTCATCTATATTTTCCAACAGAGACGGCGCATCATTTACTGTCAGTGCCTTCAGTTGGTCAACAAACGAGGACATCACTCCTGAGTAACGCATGATGGCATTTTGTATATCACCAGGTTGGGAGGCAGTGTTCAGGTTGTCCAAGTCATGAAAGCCAGTTATTTTCACATTATTCTGAAAATGGAAAAGGCCAGACATTACAGTATAAACTATGGAAGTGGAATGCTGTAATACAAATACCTGTACAGTATTCCTCAGCTCTTTACATGAAACACTATACTTTACAAGCAATCATTACAGAACTGTATCAACAGCCTTTCCAATGATGTAAAGTAGTAAAGAGGGAATTCTTTTATAACGTAAACATTTCTACAGAGAAGCTTGCTAACGGTGTTGTAAGTGTGTGAGTGAGCCCTACAAGGAAGGTACCTGATAGAGTAGTGAGTGACATACATACCTGAGAGGCAGACATGGAGGAGGACTGCTGAGCACACATATTATTTTTGACAATGGTGATTCCGGACTTTGCTGCCTTCCTCGACGACTCCTGGTTGATGGTTCCGGCGGAGGTCTTGGTCTGGCGCTGCTGCTGCTCTGTCATGGCTGAACGGTGGGCTGAGAAGCCATCCCCAGCCACCCTCATAGTCGCCCCCTTCACCTGTGACCCTTCCCGGTGCTCCATGTCCCCGGCCCGCAGCTGACGTGCCTCCTGCAACACAAACACAAAAGTAAGTTTTTTTATGTTTACTATCATTATCACCCTACCTCTTCCTGCTGCAGTATAAATACAACAGTTAATTTCTCTATGTTTACTACCATTATCACCCTACCTCCTCCTGCAGTATAAACATGAGTTATTTTCAATATGTTTATTATCATTATCACCCTAACTTATCGTGAAGTCTAAACACGAGTTATTTTAATTGTTTACTATCATTATCACCCTACCTCCTTCCCCTGCATTACAAACACAACTACTACTTTTTTTTAATGCCTACTATCATAGCATCACCCTACCTCCAATCGATAGATAGATAAACAGCATCACCCTACTTCCTCCCTCAAGCAAGATACCATGACCATTAACAACTAGTGCCTGTGACTGTACACTATACCACACTACCTCCAAGTTTTCTTTTTTGGTTTCCTCTATCATCAATGAATTCAGTGAACACGTAATAAGACTGACTGAGGGAATCGGTGCCAAAATCACAAGTGTGAACGGGTACACACTCCGGGTCATAAATTATAATGAGTTTGAAAATGTGATTGGCTTATAAATACATACAGTTAATCATAATGTATAATTATGTTGAATGAAGACCATACTGCTTTACGGGGAGATTTTTTTTTTTTTTTTGGGGGGGGGGGGGGGAATTGGAAGGTCTCTGATCCCTCCAATCTATGCCACAAAATAGATCCCCTATTAGTACTTTGAAGGCATAATTAGGAGGAATCAGCAGCCTTCCAAATCACCAAGTCTCAACATTTAATTAGTATACTTTCTTTGCTATGTAAAACATGGATCAAGTATTACAGTATTTATGATCACCCATGTTATTTCACATGTGATTGCACACCCATAAACTCATGGAGTTCATGGGTGCTTCATTCATTGAACTTGGTATGAGCTACTTTCCATTCAAATAGAGTTGTCAGGTATCTCCTTATTCCATACAAATGTGGGGTAGAATATATTTCCGCAACTGTACCTCCCCCCTAGAATGAACGAGGTCATATCTGAGTTGTTATGATGTCTGGTGGGCTCAGGTCATGGCCCCCAGACAGATGTGAGAATACGTTAGTGCTTTCAAACAGTTTATCTAAGAGTTATAAATATCCTGTTTATGCAAATACATTCCCTTACTGTATAAACTCACGTCAAACACAAAGTAAATTATGCACCTGTGTTTGTGTGTTGAAATACTCCATGAAGGATAAATATAGCTAGAGTGCAATGATTTTATATAAATGCTTTTAGTGATCGGTACATACCAATAATAATAATATGCACATTTTACAAAGTTATTATTCTCCAGCTATATTTATTCTTTTATTCCCATATTACCATTGTCACCTTCACTAAGAAATGCTAAGATAACATGTACGTAGAAAACCCACTAAATTGACAACATCTACCATAAGAAAAGAAACCAAAGCCAAACTGACATCATGTGCCGTAGAAAACCCTGTACATTGACAACATCTACCGTAAGAAAACAAAACAAAACGCCAAACTGACATCATGTGCCGTAGCAAACCCACAAAACTGGCAACCAACCCATCAGACTGCAAGGTGGGAGGGAGGGAGGGAGAGGCTGGGCTAAATATACGCCATTGAACACAGGCTTGGTGTGACGAGTGAGTAAGTAAGTAGGAAGGGAGTGTGTTGAAGACAGTTGCCTCGTCAGTCAGTCAGTTAACCAGTCAGTCAGTCAGTTAACCAGTCAGTCAGTCAGTCAGTCAGTCAGTTAGCCAATCAATCAGTCAGTCAGTCAGAATAATAAGGGAAGGAGGGGATGGGGGAGAGGGTTGGGAGTCTCTTGTATAGTCAAATTGGAGGGCTTCTGATTCCTCCAAACTAGTGCAGGAAACACCTAACCTAAATTTACACGATATGCCCCGTTTCTCTAGCATGGTTTGGAGGAATCTGTACCCTTCATTCATTAAAGCAAACTTATTGTATCTCTATAAGGGAATAGATTTTGTTTTGGGCAAATTAGAAGTATGATGGTTCATTAAAAAAAAAAAAAAAAAAAAAAAAACTTGTCAATAATACGTTTTCCTCAAAGATATCGGAACGTTTGACACAAAAGAATAAACTCTGTAATAATTATAATAATGAGCTTTCCTTCCTATAAGTCCTCAAAACGTTTGAGGAAAACGAACGAACGCTTGCAGAAAAAAAAAGTAATTCTAAAGGTTAAGTGTGTATTGCATCAGGCTAACGCAATGACACAAGCCACCTATTCCGAGAAGCACACAGACGTACGTACGGGTACACGGGAAGGAAATTACTCACACACACAAGATGATAATAAGTTTTCCTAGTACACATTGTGAGTTTATGGGATTAATTGCTGGTGGGAACGAACGAACGTCTGCCTGCCGTACCCACTCTTGCAATAAATGAATGAAATAACAATAATAATAATTAATAAATAAAATTCTAATACATAAATTAAGAAATAACAATGATAATAAATATTTGTAGTAGCTACTTGGGAAACTTTGTGAACGGCTATAAAGACTCATCCAAACTATGCCGCGAAACAGATTCTCCTTCCTGTTATGCTTAGGTAATCTGTTGCTTGGCCATGTTTGGAGGAATCAGTAGCCCTGGAATTCACCACTCACGGACACCACTAACAGGCTCCCTTTAACTCCCATGAGACGATTGCCAAACTCCCTTCGGCCCTTCCTCTTCCCAAAGTCCGTACTGCAGTCACTAAACAGCTGCAGTGTAGGTACGTACGGAAGGCTCGTAGCAGAACGTACTGTCCTGTTGCCTACCTTCTTGATGCTCCGTACTTGATGCATGGTGGAACAGGAACAACAGCAACAACAGGAACAGGAACAAGGTGAGGGGCGGGGCGGGCCACCTCCCTCACGCCCCACACCACCACTGGGCTTACTGCTGCTGACACTCTTCTCCTCCTCCTCCTCCTGACTACAGAGCCGCCCACCACCACCACCACCCACAACTTGGCTTGCACACCACACACTGCCATCATCTTCAACAACATCACTCTTCTCGCCACTAGTCTTGTCCCTGCTAACTATACCGCGTGAGTCAGTGCCATCGAGGTGAGGAGGGCGGTCCCAGGTGTCGTCATTATCATCATCCACTTTCTCGCTCCTACCGTTGCTGTTTTTCCTGTAGGGGGGACAAGAGTCTTCCCCTTCCCTACTGTTCTTGAGAGACTCGTAGCCATTTTTTATTAGGCTGCTGAAAGAGGGCAAGGCTTCTCCTTCTTTGGGGTAATTAACACACCCGTCGTTGTTTTCAGTTTGTTTACATGATGAGGAGGGCCAGTGTTGTTGTTGGCCCTGTGGACAACACTTGGTGTATACGTGTCCATTCGTCTGTTTACAGTGATGGCAAGTGTGACACGCGTTCCTAGACGTGTTTGAGGCCCCGTTGGTGGATTTGGGGCCACATTCCTTGGAGAGACGGTCAGCACAGCGCGTGTTAGGACCCAAGAGGACCCAGAAGATGTCGAAGTTGATGACGGCCCAAGGATGTGGGGAGGTGTACGTGGAGGAGGATGCGAGGTGGCCTCCCCTGGCACTAACACCAGAGTTCCTCCTCAGACCAAGGGAAGGTAACACACTGTCACTCACACGACGCTGCTTCTTCTGCATCACCATCACCATCGTATTTTACTTTACTTCCTCAGGTCACCACACTTATAATATCCAAGGACACTGTTTGCTTCCTTCACCATTACCGTCATTTCTCACTTACAAATATACACTTAACTTTCTTCCTTCCCATCGTCTTTCATACAATATATTAATTCTCCATCATGTTCACCAGCACTGATGACGACACATTGCTTTACCCCCTGCCTGCACACTCTTATATATACACCAACCTACTCACCCTTACCCATCAATCACTCACTCTCTACCCTATCTCCAATCCCACATGCACAACTTTCAATCCCTCAGTGTTTGCAAGTACCAACCACCACCAGCACTGTCTGATACCAGTTCAATCCCTCACTTATTTTTTATTTATTTATTTATCTGTTTTTTGTATAGTCTTCCCACAGCCAAACAGCACTTCCCTCTCCTACTCTCCCTCCGCCACTTTCCTTATACACACACTACCAAGGTTCAAGGCAGTTCTACACCAGTGAGAAGGAGAAGGAGGAGGTAG
>JAWQEG010005247.1:5000-20000 GCA_033782935.1 Petrolisthes cinctipes
TGGGTAGTCAAGATGTTAGTGAAGATGTTGTATACACTTAGGGATTAGTGACAGTCAGTAACTGTCTCTCTGTTTTGAAAGTGAGAAAGATAAAAGAAGGATATATGCAATCCTACCATGGTATTGTTTGGTAATAAAGTTTGGTGTTCCATGGAGTGTGGGTTTTCATCTCATCATAGACAATAACACCAGAGTGATTCCTTCAGACCTTATTTTGTTTGTATTTTTATAAGGCGTTCGTTGTGGCCTCTGGTCCTGCCTGTGTATTAAGGCACATAGATTTATTTTAGTAAGTTAATATTTTACCATTTTTAACACACACATAACACACACACACATACATAAAAAAAAACACACACACACACAACATATACACACACACAACACACACACACATACATAAAACAAACACACACACACACACACACACACACACAACACACACACACATACATAAAACACACACACACACACACATACACAGAGGTAAGATAGATTGGTAGGAAAACTAAACATCCTGAAACTACTCTTGGGAAATAATAATATAAAGTATTGACATCTTCTACCAAATAGTGAAGATGTTGACACTTCTCTCCACTAAAACATAATGACGATGTGACATAGTGAAGATATGTCTCACCGTAACAATACTCACAGATATGGTTGGGTATCGTATCACATGACTGATCACATGACACTTTGACCCCCCCCCCCCACACACATACACACACACACTTTGACACACACATACACACACACTTTGACACACACATACACACACACTTTGACACACACATACACACACACTTTGACACACACATACACACACACTTTGACACACACATACACACACACATTCTATATATCCAGTTTCCTTCACACCTCAAGGCCAATCCGACCCATAGAGCTGCACTCATTGCTTTATTATGTATGTATATGTATATGTGTATGTATATATTGTTACATAATTGTATATTAGTTTGGCTTTCCAGGTTAGGTATAAAGCTTCATATGCAATGTTTAACCTGAAGAAGGCATTGATTTATAATTTGTTAAGTAATGTAACACTAACCAATAAACAGAGAGACAGTTACTAAGTGAATACAACATCTTCACTAACATCTTGACTACCCATGTATCATAATGATGTTACATTACGTCCACGTAATATAACATTACTATGATACATGGGTAGTCAAGATGTTAGTCAAGATGTTGTATACACTTAGGGATTAGTTACAGTCAGTAACTGTCTCTCTGTTTATTGGTTAGTGTTACATTACTTAACAAATTATAAATCATTGCTTTCTTCAGGTTATACTTTGCATATGAAGCTTTATAGCTAACCTGGAAAGCCAAACTAAAATACAATTATGTAACAATGTATATATATATGTATATATATATATGTATGTACTGTATACATATATGTGTATATGTATGCATATGTATATATATATATATGTATATGTCTATATATATATGTATGTGTATATGTATTGTTACGGAACACTTGTAGTTAACATGTGACTGAGAGACTATTGTTACTTAGGGTTAATGGCAAGACGGTTTTAGTTAATTTAAATTTTATAATTAAAGTCTCTGGTTCTTTGTTCAGGTTTTACATTGTATATGAAGCTTTATAGCTAACCTGGAAAGTTAACGTGGACCACTACATAACAAAAGTTAACCTGGAATATTACATAACAAAAGTTAACCTGGAATATTACATAACACCTCCCCCTCTAAGAGAACGAAATTTCCCGTGAGAAATTTTGGCCCATTTTACGATCTGGAGAGGAAATGGTCAATTACATTATCCTTACCCTTGATGTGTGTTATATCTAAGGAATATTCCTGTAGAAGTAAGCTCCATCTCGTTAGTCTTTGATTTTTGTCTCTAAACTTACTAAGATATCTCAGGGGATTATGATCAGAATAGATGGCAATAGAACCATTATTAGAACAAAAGTAGAATGAAAAATGTTGCAGTGCTAAGATTAAAGCTAAGAGTTCCTTTTCAATGGTGGAGTAATTCTTTTGGGGCGGAGAAAATGTCTTACTATGATAAGATACAGGATGTTCCAACCCAAACTCATCTTCTTGTAGCAAAACTGTACCGGCCCCTGTGTCACAAGCATCAACTGCAATTTTGAAAGGTTAATAAAAATTAGGTGCAACGAGCACTGGCTGACTAAGCAAAATGGACCGTAGTTTGCTAAAAGATGATTCGCACTCCTCACTCCAAACAAATTTTACATCTTTCCTCAACTGATCAGTAAGTGGGGCAATCAACACTGAAAAATTTACAACAAATCGTGTGTAATAACCAACCCTCCCCAGGAACCTTTGTAATTCTTTCCTTGTAGTGGACCTGGGAAGATCACTAATAGCTCTCACTTTAGCCAGTGGAGGAACAAGTTGACCATTACATAGAAACACAGACCACAGATTACCAATGATAAAACCAAGATATTTGACCTGAGTTCTACCAAACTCGCATTTTGCGAGATTAGCCACTAAATTGGCTTTAAGTAAACAGTCTAGGAATGTTCTTACTCGCTTTAAATGATCTTGCCAAGTGTCACTAAATATTAGGACATCATCGAGATACACAACACATCCCTCTAACCCCTCAGTAATTTCATTCATGAGTTTCTGAAAGGTGGCAGGTGCATTTTTCATACCAAAAGGCATAACTTTACACCTATATGTTGTGCCTAATGTTACAAAATAAGATACTTCACGGGCATGTTCTGTCAGTGGTACTTGTCAATATCCTTTTAATAAATCAAACTTAGTGATGTACTTGGCCCTCCCAATCTTATCTAGACAATCTTCCATAAGAGGAATTGGGTAAGCATCTGTCCTTGTGACCTGATTCAGTTTACGGTAATCAAGACAGAGGCGTTGAGATCCATCGTGTTTAGGCACTAACGTAACGGGTGAGCTCCACTCGCTTTGGCACTGTTCGATCATGTCATGTTGTAGAAGGTAATCAACTTGTTTGTGCACTAAGGGTAGGTTATGGGGGTTTAGGCGGTATGGTGATGGCTTGATCGGCTTGGCATCCCCTACGTTCACATCATGGAACACAAGTGAAGTTCTACCAGGGGTGTTCCCAAACACAGGATGAAATTCTTTATTAAGTGTTACTAATTCATTACTTTCCCCCGGAGGTAGATGAGAAAACTTGGCCTCCAGACCCTTCATCAACGCTTAATTTTTCTGAAGTGAGTCAACTGAATTCAAGCTGCAGGGTAGTGTGGTGTTATCTGGGGCAGCTGTAGGACTATATATATATATGTTTGTGTGTATGTATGTAGGTAGATGTGTATGTATATATTTACATATATGTATATGTATTGTATATACATATACATACATGTATATGTATACATATATACATATATATGTATATATATGTCATTAAATCTCTGTGTATTTCCTCGTTTATTTACGTATATGTATTTTTTTTCCCATATTTCTTTGTTTCTATTTGTTTTCATTCTCATTTTTACCATTATTGTATTAGTGTAATATGTACATTTTCAGCTTACCAACTGCCATTATTTAATAAACCGATTATTATTATTAATATTATATATAATGAAGCCTTTTGTAGCTCTCTTTATCATCTCATCATTTCATCTTGACCACTAATAATAAGGATCGTGTGTCTGTCAGTGTGGGTTTTCTTCTCATCACAAACACACCTCTCTATCACCTTTTTCTGGCGCTATATGACGTCGCTGTTGCGGCGCCTAATATCAATCAATCAATCAATCAATCATTCATCACAAACAATATAGATAGATGGCACCAATATCAAGAGAGACACTGTAATACCAAAGTGACTCTGTGTTCTCATAATAATTGACAGGTCATGGAGGTTTTTGTCACTAATTTTATCGTCTTTGCAATTAGTGGAAAATGATGCATATTCACGGTGTAAAAAAAAAATAAAAAAAAAAATAAAAAAAAATAAAAAAAATACTCAAAATTTATAATCTTTTGTTTATGGTTATACTCAAAATTTATAATCTTTTGTGTTAGATAAATAAGACATATATATATATATAAGACATAATAAGGTGAGGCCTGCTGACTCACACACACACACACACTCTCTCTCTCTCTCTCTCTCTCTCACACACACGACGGATGAAATTTTAAATGCCGACCGATTTTATTCCGGCCATTACGACAGGCCTGGCCGGATGAAAAACAATACACAGCCATACACACACCAGCCATACACACACACCAGCCATACACACACACCAGCCATACACACACACCAGCCATACACACACACCAGCCATACACACACACACAGCCATACACACACACACAGCCATACACACACACACACAGCCATACACACACACACAGCCATACACACACACACCAGCCATACACACACACCAGCCATACACACACAGGCCGCCTCTAGTCACGCCCCTTTTCGTGTGCGTGTGTATGACAGATTTTTGTGTGTGTGTGTGTGTGTGTGTGTGTGTGTGTTAGAAAGGGTAATAATAACCTTACCATTTACTAATATCAATCTATCTGCCTTATTGTGTGTAGGTGTGTGTGTGTGTAGGTGTACGTGTGTGTGTATGTAGGTGTATGTGTGTGTACGTGTGTGTGTGTACTTGTGTATGTGTGTGTAGGTGTACGTGTGCGTGTATGTAGGTGTACGTGTGTGTGTGTGTGTGTGTACTTGTGTGTGTGTGTGTATAGAGTCAAAATGTCATAGTCTGGGTGTGTATACCTCACCTTACTAACCTCCTTCCAATATTCAATATCTTGACCTTCCCTCCTTCCCCTCTCTCTCTCTCACTCACTCACTCGCTCTCACTCACTCTCACTCATTCTCCTCCAATCACATATACACATACATACTTCTCTCTCTCTCTCTCTCTCTCTCTCTCTCTATTTATTCTTCTTCTCCCTTCTCTTCCTTCCTCTCTCTCTCTCTCTCTCTCTCACTCTCTCTCACTCATTCTCCTCCAATCTCATACACACACACTATTTTTTTTTCGCTTTCTCTCTCTCTGTCTCTCTATCCATATTCCTCTTCTTCCTTCCCTTCCTCTCTCTCTCTCTCTCTCTCTCTCTCTCTCTCTCTCCTTCCCTAACCTTTCTCTCTCTCCTTCCCCAACCTCTCTCTCTCTCTCTCTCTCTCTCTCTCTCTTCCCCAACCCCCCAACCCCTCTCTCATTCTCTCTATACATCTTCTCCCTCCTTCCCCAACCTCTCTCTCTCTCTCTCTCTCTCTCTCTCTCTCTCTCTCTCTCTCTCTCTCTCCTTCCTCTTCTCTCTCACTCTCTCTCTCTCTCTGCCTGGTTCCATTAAGTATTCCCCTCACCTCAGATCTCGGACAGGCCCAACCTCATCTATAACTCACACGGCCACCACACACACACACACACACACACACACAGAGACACACACACACCTACAGATACACACACACACACAGACACTGACTCAGAGACGTACACACACATAAATACATACAGACACACTGATTCAGAGACGCACACAGACACACACACATACATACATACAGACACACTGACTCAGAGACGTACACACACACTAACACACGTACACACTGACTCAGAGACGTACAGACACATACGGACACAGAGACATACACACACACACACATATATATATATACAAACACACAATTACACAGACACATACACATACACACACATATACATACACACATATACACACACAGGCCCACCCTCATCTATTACTCACTCGGCCACCATGTACACACACACACACACACGCATACTGTACATACACAGACAGTAAACACTTACACACAAACACACACACACACACACACAAACACGCATACTGTACATACACAGACAGCAATCACAGACACACATAATACACTGACAGTAAACACTTACACACAAACACACACACACACACAAACACGCACACGGCAAACATAAACAACACATACACACACACACATGCAAACAGAAGTAGGAGGGGGAGAGAGGGAGGGAGGGAGGGATAATGAGAGAGGGAGAGAGAGAGAAAAAGGTAGGGATAGGGATAAAGATAGAGATAGACAGATAGACAGAGAAGAACAACAGATTAAAAAAGACAGAGAGAAAGAGAGATAGATAGATAGACACAGAGAAAAACAGCAGATTAAGATAGACAGAGAGATAGAGAGATAGAGAGACAGATAGATAGATAGATAGACAGAGAGATAGATAAATAGATAGATAGACAGACATAAAAACAACTGATAACAATAAAGATAGATAGACAGATAGACAAACAGAGAGACAGAAAAACAAGAGATTAATAGAGTTTGGACAGTAGGAAGGGGATGAGGAGGGTAAGGAGAGGGTTGAGTGTAATATGAGACGTGTATGTGTGTGTGTGTGTGTGTGAGAGTGGGGAAGGGAAGAAGAGAGGCTGAGAGAGAGAGAGAGAATGAGAGAGAGAGATGTGTACGTGTGTGTATGTGTGTGAGAGAGAGAGGGGGGGAAGGGAAGGAGAGAGAGAGAGAGAGGTGTGTGTATGTGTATGTGTGTGTGTGTGTGAGTGTGTGAGAGAGAGAGAGAGAGAGATGTGTACGAATGTGAGAGAGAGAGAGATAGCACCTGTATCAATTAAATATCGACTCGATCCTTCAACAGGTACGACACCATCTTATGATCTTTCCTCTCTCTCTCTCTCTCACACACACAGCCTCTCTCTCTCTCTCTCCCTCCTCCTCTCTCTCTCTCTCACACACAGCCTCTCTCTCTCTCTCTCCTTCACACACACAGACACACATATACACACCCACACAACCTCTCTCTCTCTCTCTCACACACACACACACACAGCCTCTCTCTCTCTCTCTCCTTCACACACACAGACACACAGCCTCTCTCTCTCTCTCTCTCTCTTTCACACACACAGCCTCTCTCTCTCTCTCTCTCCTTCACACACACAGACACACATATACACACCCACACAACTTCTCTCTCTCTCCCTCTCTCTCTCACACACACACACACACACACAGCCTTTCCCTCTCTCTCTCTCTCTCTCTCACACACACACAACCTCTCTCTCTCTCCCTCTCCCTCACAGACATTAAACATTTATTTCTCTCACACACACACAAACATGCAAACATTTTATCTCTCTCTCTCACACACATAGACACACACACAAACATGCAAATATTAAACATTTTATCTCACACATACACATACACTCTGTCTCTTTTTCTCTCTCACACATACACACACATACACAGACACATACACGTTTTCTCTCTCCCTCACATACACACACCCACACAACCTCTCTCTCTCTCTCTCTCTCTCTCTCTCTCTCTTTCTCTCTCTCTCTCTCTCTCTCTCTCTTTCTCTCTCTCTTTTATTCGCCTAGTAAGTATAACGTGGATGGCCTACCCCCTAGACTCTCTCTCACGTGTGTATGTATGTATATATGTGTGTGTAATGTATAGTTGTGTATATATATATGTGTTTGTATGTGTATTGTATGTGTATATATGCGTATGTACTGTATAATTTATTATATATATATATGTGTGTGTAATGTATAGGTGTGTATATATATGTGTGTGTATATGTATTATATGTGTCAAATGTATTATATTAGGTCAGTCTTAGTACTATTATTACATTCATTTTTATTATTTTCATTAGTCATTTTTTTTCTATCCAGGCTTAAGAGCACCGATTCCCTTTTTAAGTAATAATATCACATGACCTTTTATTAAACGTTTGGTGTGTGTTGTCGTCATTCCAGTGTTATATAATGTTGTTGATCAGTGTTATTGGTGTAAATGGTAGGGTTTACAGGGAAGAGGAGGAGGCAAGATAGTAGGGAGGGAGGGAAGGAAGGAAAGTGGGAGGGAGGGAGAGAAATGGCAAGGAAGGTGGGAGGGAGGGAAGGAAGATTGTAAGGAGGGAGGGAAGATTGTAAGGAAGATGGGAGGGAAGGAAGGAGGGAGAGAGGGAGGGAAGGAAGGAAGGTGGGAGGGAGGAAAGATGACAGTATAGATAGTCAGGGAGGGAGGGAGGGAGGGAAGATGGTTAGTAGGGAGGTAGGGAGGGAGGGAGGGAGGGAAGATGACTGTATAGATAGGGAGGGAGGGAGGAAAGGAAGGAAGGGGGAAAGGGAAGAGAAGGAGGGAGGTAAAAAAGGTGAAATGGAAGTAGGGAAGGAGGGAGGGATGGAAAAGAAGGAAGAAAAGGAAGGGAAGGAAGAGAAGGAGGGAAAAGAAGTAGGGAAATGAAGGAAGGAAAGTAGGGAAGGAGGGAGGGAAGGGAAGAAGGGAAATGAAGGAAGGAAAGTAGGGAAGGAGGGAGGGAAGGGAAGAAGAATGGGAAGGAAAGTAGGGAAGATATCAGGAAGGGAGAGAGGGAAGGAGGAAGGGTGGGGGGAGGGGTCGAGGTTGGGGTGCAGAGAGTGAGAGAGCGAGGGAGTGCCAGAAGAGAGATCAATAAGCCATGTGTGTGTGTATGTGTGTGTGTGTGTGTATGTGTGTGTGTACTGAGACCCTATAATGTGTACACCCTGCCTCTCTCTCTCTCTCCCTCCCCTGCATTCTGTCTCTCTCATTTCCTTGTCTGCCATCTCTCTCTCCCTCTCTCTCTCTCTCTCTCTCTCTTACACGCCATTAACCACCACAACCATAATACGCAGCTTAGCTCTCCCTCTCTCTCTTTCTTTCTCTCTTTCCCTCTGTTCCACTAAAAAGAGAGAGAGAGAGAGAGAGATGAGGGATGGACAAGAAGAGATAAAGAAAGTGATGGAGAGAAGAGGAGAAATAAGGAAGTGAGGGAGATGGAAGGAAAGAGGGAGAATGTCGAAGGAAGAATAAGGAGTGTCAGAAAGAAAGAAGGGAGGGAGGAAGGTAATGAATAGAATTACACGATACTGCTTTTATTCTCTCCCCTTCCCCCCCCTCTCTCTCCCTTTCCCTTTCTCTCTCTCACACATACACATACACACACCCACACACATTTCTCTCTCCCCTTCTCTCCCTCTCTCTCACATATACATACCACACACACTTCTCCCTTCCCTTCCTCCTTCTCCCTCTCCCCCCCCCCCTTTCACACACACACTTCTCTCTCCCCTTCCATTCCGTCTCTCACTCTCACACACACACACACATTTCTCTCTTCCCTTCCCTTCTCTTCTTCCATCTCTCCCTCACATACACACACTTCTCTCTTCTCTTTCCCTTCTTCCTTCTCCTGATCTCTCTCACTCTTTCACACACACACATTTCTCTCTTCCCTTCCTCCTCCTCCCTTCACACACACACACATTTCTCTCTTCCCTTCCCTTCCTCCTTCTCCCTCACATACACATACACACACTTCTCTCTTCCCTTCCCTTCCTCCTTCTCCCTCACATACACATACACACACTTCTCTCTTCCCTTCCCTTCCTCCTTCTCCCTCACATACACACACACACATTTCTCCCTTCCCTTCCTCCTCCTCCCTCCACACACATTTTCATCCCACCCAACCCACTTCAATATTCATCGAGTCAGCTGTGTAGAAGGGAAGGGTGTGGCTCGTGTTCACTAATGTAGTATACTCGACTCTTACACACATACACACATATACACAAGATAATAAGAGGAGGATAATAATATAAACGAGACTGCATTATTGAAGTTGTTGTTGTTGTTGTTATTATGGATACATGTATTATTATTATTATTTATTATTATTATTATTTATCCTTGGTGTATACGATGGTGTGGTACTGTACGATGGCTCTGTTGTTGTTGTTGTTGGCCTTTGTGTGGTTTGGTGGTCAGCGATGAGATGATGTTGGTATGGTGTATGTCTTGGTCAGTAGGATGTGTATAAAAAGTATATGTGGGTTGAGGGGTGTATGGGTGTGGTGGTGGTGGGTTGTACGATGGGTGTGGTGGTCGTGGTGGTGGTGGGTTGTACGACGAGTGGGTGATGATGTTGGTGGGGTGTATCATGGGTGTAGAGGTGAGGGGTAACTTGGCCAGGAGATCGTTGATATCTGAGGCTTGTTTCAGACCCAAATAGTCCTGTGATATGGTTTTCTCTGGAGTCAAGAGCCACACGAGGAACAACAACAACAACACCACTGACAGGAGACCCACGTGGATGGCCAGGCCCAACTCAGCAGCCCAATTCTAGACCATCCAAAGGTGAACGAAGGCCAGCGTCACCAACCCTGTCAATGAAGTGAGAAGACCCAATGAAACTGCTTTCTATGGAGGTGCCTGAGAACTCACAAGGGATAAGAGGTGAGGTATGGCCCACATGTCGAAAAGAACGGGACCCAAGTTGAGGGCTACCTGTGCCGTCACCTGACACACGTAGCGATCACAGCCTTGTATCAGGTTGAGTACACGAGCTCCCATGTAAAGGAAGGCGGCCATGCGAATCCCCAGAAGGAAGAAGAGCACCATGACGGTCAGACGAGGGTTCTTATGAGGGTAGAATCTCTTGCCATAGTAGAGACACGTGAGGCAAAGGCCCACCACACCCAGGAACAGGTACCCACTCGCTTCCACCAAACCCATCTTACTCGGGTTGTCTATGTCCTGAAATGTTCTCGGTAGCAGTGTGTACTCATCAAAGGAGAGACTAATGACCCTGAAGAGAGCCACAGCCACCATCATACCCCAGTAATACCAAGGCAGTTTGAGTTGACATACTATTGCATCCTTCACTCTGCTTATGAGGGTCTCCTATGTTGTTATGAAACTTGCTGGTCCCTCCGATATTAGAACGTGGGTCATTACGATGTACAGGAAAGGGTACAAGGGACTGGATATGGAGACGATACTCAGAACTTCGATGAGCTGAAACCCTAGTTCGACATAAAGCCACTTGTACAGCCACAACCCTGCTGCCTTGGAGAAGCAGGTGATGGCCACATGGAAGGAATAGAGTATGCTGGCTTCATTGGCGTTGAGTCCTCGCCGCCAAAGGGGCAACAATGCAACGTTCTGGGCAAACACCATCCCCCACGATTCGAAAATTCTACCCACGTACAATAGCAGTATGGATCGTTGTACAACACCTGAGAAGAAGATGAACTACCCAACTGGAACCACGAAGCTAAATCTAATGCCAATGACACTAGCATCAAGGCGGCTGTCCCTGGTAGCAAGCACAGCCAAGAACCCAAGTAGATGTGGCCACAGATCAGCCACGGACAACTGGAAGGACACCAACCCCTCTTGAAGACCCGTCAACTTCCTGATATCGTCTTACATGGCAGCGTAGGGCGGCCTGAAGTTGATAATAACCTACATCATAGCCGACACCACCCATACCAAGATCAATTCCTTCAGCCTCATCACACCTTCCAGCAATGATATAATTAATCAAGAATATAACAAGGAATCTGCAGTAGCCTTTCCAAAACCACTTGACACCAGGACTGTAAAACCAGATGCTCACTCACCAGACAAAGAAATATTATAGTGTGGACAGTAGGATTTTTTTTTTTTTGTGAATGAGTTTTTGGTTTATACCCCACACATCATTACTACCCACCACCACCACACATCATTACTACCCACCACCACCACACATCATTACTACCCACCACCACCACACATCATTACTACCCACCACCACCACACATCATTACTACCCACCACCACCACACATCATTACTACCCACCACCACCACACATCATTACTACCCACCACCACCGCACATCATTACTACCCACCACCACCACACATCATTACTACCCACCACCACCACACATCATTACTACCCACCACCACCACACATCATTACTACCCACCACCACCACACATCATTACTACCCACCACCACACATCATTACTACCCACCACCACACATCATTACTACCCACCACCACACATCATTACTACCCACCACCACACATCATTACTACCCACCACCACACATCATTACTACCCACCACCACACATCATTACTACCCACCACCACACATCATTACTACCCACCACCACACATCATTACTACCACCACACATCATTACTACCCACCACCACACATCATTACTACCCACCACCACACATCATTACTACTCACCACCACACATCATTACTACCCACCACCACCACCACACATCATCACTACCCACCACCACCACACATCATCACTACCCACCACCACACATCATTACTACCTACCACCACCACACATCATTACTACCCACCACCACCACACATCATCACTACCCACCACCACCACACATCATCGCTACCCACCACCACCACACATCATCACTACCCACCACCACACATCATTACTACCCACCACAACACATCATCACTACCCACCACCACACATCATTACTACCCACCACCACACATCATCACTACCCACCACCACACATCATTACTACCCACCACAACACATCATCACTACCCACCACCACACATCATTACTACCCACCACCACAACACATCATCACTACCCACCACAACACATCATTACTACCCACCACCACACATCATCACTACCCACCACCACCACACATCATCACTACCCACCACCACCACACATCATTACTACCCACCACAACACATCATCACTACCCAGCACCACACATCAATACCACATCATCACTACCCACCACCACCACACATCATTACTACCCACCACGACACATCATCACTACCCACCACCACCACCACACATCATCACTACCCACCACCACCACACATCACTACCCACCACCACCACCACACATCATCACTACCCACCACCACCACCACCAC
This sequence comes from Petrolisthes cinctipes, assembly GCA_033782935.1. Classification (NCBI taxonomy): domain Eukaryota; kingdom Metazoa; phylum Arthropoda; class Malacostraca; order Decapoda; family Porcellanidae; genus Petrolisthes; species Petrolisthes cinctipes. The sequence goes on from JAWQEG010005247.1 coordinate 17,810, forward strand.
ATCATCACTACCCACCACCACCACCACCACATCATCACTACCCACCACCACCACCACACATCATTACTACCCATCACCACCACCACCACACATCATCACTACCCACCACCACCACCACACATCATCACTACCCACCACCACAACCACCACACATCATCACTACATCATTACTACCCACCATGCAGGGAGTACTAATGGTATAATTTTTAACACAAAAATCCAGGATGACTATAAAAATCAATATCCCTCGTCCATGTAGCAAGAAATATTCACCCAAACAAACCAACAATTCAACCAACAAACCAAGCAAACCAAACCAAACCAACAATGGAGAAAAAGGAACCCAAGGGCAATAGTCCCCAGCAGGAAACTCAAGAAGAAACACCCACCACTGTGACAGAACCCAAGACCATCTGTACAGTATTGTGTAAGCTGCATAAACCTAAGCGTGTCGTGTGGAAGGTGTTTGAGGAAGGTCTCGACAAGTACAAATGGAATCTGGAGAAACGTGAGTGGTGGAATAGTGAGAAGAGGAACACCACCAACAAAACTGGGATGGAAGAAGGGGCCAAACGTCACAAAGACTGCCGCTGTTTTAAGATCCCCAGTTTCCTCGTTGGCAGGAATCCATATGCCCTCAAGCCATCTAGTAGAAATTGTACTCCTAATGCTGCACGTCGAGATAGTGGTGCTAGTAGTGCTAATGGTGCTAGTGAGGCTAGTCCTACCCTTGAATAATAATAAATTATATGAACTCTTTGATTAGTTAAGGAGCAACAGACCACTTGGATTGATTATGATTGGATGACCCTGCAGTACTAATAAGGAGATTCAGAGAACAACAACAACAACAGACAACTTTAGGAACTTCAACAACAACAACAACAGACAACTTTAGGAACTTCAACAACAACAACAACAGACAACTTTAGGAACTTCAACAACAACAACAACAACAACAACATGGACGATGGAAAGGAGGGACAGTCAAGAATTGGAATTGCTTGCTGTTGCTGTGGTCATGTAGTATAGGGAAAATAATAATATAAATATATAAAAATGTACATAAAAATATACAAAATTTAAAAATATTACTGTATTTCTATATCCACCTAACCTAACCCTTATTGATGTTGTGTAAAATTAGCAGGATTTCAAATATTTATGTGGACAAATAATTATGAAGAGCTGATTTCCTCTAAAGTTCTAAAAAAAAAGTCGAGTACTTCTGTCTTCTTCTATATATATATAAAGTAGAGGTATGTAAATTATATGTAAATTTGAATGAGTGTTTGTGTGTATGTGTGTGCATATAACCAAGCACCAACGCGAAAACTATAAGTGTCACACAGCAAAATTTTAAACCTCTTTGGAACGGGGGCACCTAAACAAGAATGTAAAGTTGACTCCAAGAATTTCGAGACACTACTTACCTGTTAGAGTCTAGCAGGTAGTGTCTGGAAATTTTTGGAGACAATTGTACGTACCAGACACACTCCTGGCAAATCTTCACTACCCACCAATGTGATAATCGTATATAATGTGTGTGTTTGGGTGGGTGAGTGAGTGAGGGTATTAACAGGTTACCTTCTGTAAATTCATCAAGATTCAATACATGTTGTGTGTGTGTGTGGGAGAGGGTATATACAGGAAGGGAAGGGAATACAAAGGAATACAAAGGAAGTACAGGCAACAGGAGGAGGATGAGAGGGATGGGATGGAATGGAAGGGAGGGAGGGAGGGGGAGAAGGGAGGAGGGATGAGATGGAGGAAAGAGGCAGGGAGGGAGGGATAGAAGGAGGATGAGAGGGATGGGATGGAATGGAAGGAAGGGAGGATGAAATGAGATGGAGAAAAAGAACAGGGAGGGAGAGAAGGAGGATGAGATGGAGGGAAGAGGCAGGGAGGGAGGGAGAGAAGGAGGATGAGATGGAGGGAAGGGACAGACAGGGAGGGAGGATGAGATGGAGGGAAGGGGAGGGGATGGGAGGGAGGGAGGATGAGATGGAGGAAAGGGACAGGGAGGCAGGGAGGGAAGGAGGATGAGATGGAGGGAAGAGGCAGGGAAGGGAGGGAGAGAGGGAAGGAGGATGAGATGTGATGGAGGAATGAGGCAGGGAGGGAGGGAGAGAAGGAGGATGAGAGGGAGGGAAGAGGCAGGGAGGGAGGGAGAGAGGGAGGGAGGGAGGGA
>JAWQEG010005247.1:30000-157500 GCA_033782935.1 Petrolisthes cinctipes
CAATTACGGTCACGAAACACAAACACACACACACACACACACACCTATACGGAAGGAGCTTGTTTTAGTGGTATAGCCAGGAGGAATCAGAAGCCTCCAATTCTCATAAACAATCACAGGGTCCTTATTGTAGTAACATTAATTAGGATTGTTTGTTTCGTGGCACAGTTTGGAGGAATCACAACACAACAGACCTTCCTATTCACCAACAAGAGAATCTCCCCTTATGGAGGAAATTCGGTGTTGGTAAATTTGGAGCAACTGAATCTTCCAAACTATTCCAAGCAACAGAACACCATTATTTTTGCTCTTCTGGTCCTGTTTCCTGGCATACTTTGGAGGAATCGAAGAGCTCCAATGTAACGAAAGCGAAGTATCACCTTAAGGACCCTGTGATCGTTTTTACCCACAACAACAATAATACAATATGCATGTAGTACTAAAAGAAAACAAATCCGATAGGTAGGTGTAGGTGTGTATATATATATATATTTTTTTTTTTTCTATACCTCCACCTCGGAGTTCACTAATAAATAGGAGTGGTTATGCATTTACTTAATTAAGGGGAGATTCTTTTGTTGGTAATTCTGAAGGTCTATGATCCAAACCATGCCACGAGACAAGCTCCTTCCATATAGGTGTGTGTGTGTGTGTGTGTCGTGGCAATATGTGAAGGACTCATTTACCTCCAATATTCTGACTACATCACAGGGGATTGTTACATTGGAGTGTCATGATGCCTCCAAAGTATGCCAGGAAACAGGACCAGATGAACAAAAATAGTGGTGTTCTGTTGCTTGGAAGAGTTTGGAGGATTCAGCTGCTCCAGATTTACCAACACAAAATATCCTCCGTAAGAGTTATAGCAGTTTCAAAATAATAATAATAATAATAATAATACAGTTTCAGTTGTTGTTATGATTGAAATGGGGGAAAAAATCGTATGTTTTATTTACACACACTTGACATCATAATATTGTTGTTGTTGTTGATGTTCTCCCGGGGCAGAATGGCCTCCTGCCCCACAGACCCCTGGTACACTCTGGTCGCAGTGAAAAAACAAATTAAAATAAAGGAGGGGCTGGCCCTATATGCCTGGGCTACCGAAGCACATCCCAAGGTAATGGGACCAGAGCTTACTGGACCAGGGAGTCTGGGGGCCTCCGACCGCCAGGGAGATTGGGGGGAAGGCTTTGATCCCACAGCCAGTGCTGTGGGCCCAAGTCCACGTTACCAGAAGAGCTACAAGTGGGGCCGCACCTTCCATGAGACCAGCCCTGAAGGGACCATAAGGGGGAGGGGGTTTACACTGCTGCATGCAAAGGGAAATGCACCCCCGTGTGCTGGCGGTCCACACAGCAGTGAAAAAAAAAAAAAAAAAAAAGCCTCCGATTGCAGTACACCTCACGTGGATTTTTAATCCATGTGGGCAGATCTCGTCAAATCCACTAGAAAGTGACCAGATAATACAACAACAATCTTTATTCTAGCCCTGTGGGGGATAACTAATATTCACAGAGAATAAAGTCAGCCCCACTGGGCCCATAATATTGTTGTTGTTTATGGTAATATATAATTGTTGTATCATTTTAACTTATATAGGAACATAATTGTAACCTGAATATGATTTCTTTTGTTTTTTCAGATTATGTCGTTGGTTGGTTGGTGGTGGTGGAGGCTTCATGGAACTTCTGCTGTGTTACGTTACTGTCTGTGTGTGTGTGTGTGTGTGTTATGTTACTGTACGTGTGTGTGTGTTACGTTACTATCCCTGTGTGTGTGTTACGTTACGGTCCCTCTGTGTATTACGTTACGTCTGTGTTAACGTTATTGGTCCCTCTATTACGTTACTGTCCCTGTGTATGTGTGTGTGTGTGTGTGTTACGTTACTGTCCCTCTGTGTGTGGGTGTTACATTACTGTCCCTCTGTGTGTGTGTTACATTACTGTCCCTCTGTGTGTGTGTTACATTACTGTCCCTCTGTGTGTTACGTTACGGTCCCTCTGTGTGTGTGTTACGTTACTCCCCCCATCAAATTACTCCCCTCCCTGTCACATTAATTTCCCTGTCACACTATAATCTATTACACGACAAAACATTATATAAAGTCAATTGTTATTATTATGCTTCCGGAGACGTGTACGTGTGTGTGTGTGTGTGTGTGTGTGTGTGTGTGTGTGTGTGTGTGTGTGTAAGTGTGTGTGTGTGTGTAAGTGTGTGTGTGTGTGTGTGTGTGTGTGTGTGTGTGTGTGTGTGTGTGTGTGAATGGAAGATCTGAATAATAAATCTTTGCATGCACTTAAATGGAACGTATTAGTAAGGCATTTATTTATTCAATTTGTTAAGGAACCCCCTGTGATCGTGTATGAGAATTGGTGGCTTCTGATTCCTCATTGACTATGCCACGAAACAAGCTCCTTCATAATAGGTGTGTGTGTGTGTGTGTGTGTGTTTCGTGGCAATATATTTGAAGGACTTCCTAACCTCCAATTTTTTTACTATATCACAGGGTCCCTTAATTTAGTGCACGTGTTCTGTGTGAGTTTGAAGGTTTGTAGAGTGATAATGTAGAATAGCAATAACACTAACAATGGTAATAAACACTAATGATAACAATAATATTAATAATAATAATAATAGTAATAATAATAATAACAATAATAATAATAATAATAATAATAATAATAATAATAACAATAATAATAATAATAATAATAATAATAACAATAACAATAACCATAATAACCATAATGATAATAATAACAACAATAATAATAATAATAACAACAATAATAATAATAATAACAACAACAATAATAACAACAACAACAATAACAATAATACCACCTAACATATTCTAACACTAATTAACAATCATAATGACTAAACAATAACCACAATGAATTAACAACTACGATAATGACTTGACCTATAATGACCTATAGACCTTCATTTTAATATACCGACGATAATCACCTTTTATCCATCGTTCAATTAATTTCTTAAGCTAGGTATAATTATTACTGATTGTGTTTTTATGGTTTTATGTGTTTTTTGTGGTGTTATGTTGATTATTATGTATTGTTTGTGTGTGTGTGTGTTGTGTAATTTATGTATTAATTTGTGTGTGTGTCATGTAATTTGATATCAGCACACATACTTACATCCAGTCTTATATGGTTTTAATGTGTTTATTGTGTGTTGTTTATGTGTGTGTGTGTCGTGTAATTTGATATCAGCACACATAGGTTACTTATTATCAAACTCATGTGTTGGTGTGTTTTCATTTTGTGTTATTTGTATTTGTTGTGTATTTTGATATCAGCACATACTTATATCCCAACTTATGTGCTGATAATTATGTGTTGGTATGTATTCATCAAGTGTTGTTTGTGTGTGTTTGTCGTGTTATTTTGATATCAACATACATCTATCTCATCTCATGTGCTGATGTGTTGGTATGAGGTTATTATGTGTTAATTGTATGTGTGTGTCGTGTATTTTAACATCGGCACACACACTCATATATCATTTCCACTCACTATATGTAAAAAAAAAAATCTCGTATGTGTCTGTCGTGTATTTAAACATCAGCACACATACTCATATCCCATCTCATGTGTTGGTATGTGTTCACTAAGTCTTGTAAGTATGTGTTTGGGTTGTATTTTGATATCAGGATAGGCCTACATCATCATCATCAATACCACATTTCCCCATATTCAAGAGATGGGAAGGCTCTAGCCCCAGTGTAATAAGACCCCTATAACAGGCAAAGGGTCCAGTTCCCAGGCTATAATATTATGAACCTTGGTGGGGTTATTGTTAGAGAGTGGTGTCCCTAGCATCACTCTCCTCCCCTTCTGTATTGTAGGGGATACGAGACTGACAATCACTGACTCCACCAACACGAGAAATGGTTGCACGATGGAGACACCACTTCCCTACACAAGAAATATCAGGATACAATATTCTCACGGTCCATATTATACTTATATCTGAACTCAGCCTGGGGTTTTTACTTATCGACATCAGCAAATTGTCCAGGGACCTCTTTTTACATCTGGACATACTTTGTAATAAACCCATTGCAGGTACAGGAAGGAAGAAGGTACTAACTACTCCCAGTCAAGGTTTGTGTTCTCAGTGAGGGAGGGATACACAAGACTCACCCCACTACAAAATCTTGTGTGCCAGTGAAATAACCTTTTATATGTATAGTTGTCGCTAAAATTTGTATTTTTTGTTGTGTACCAATTTTGTTTGTACGATTACATGTGTATGTATTTTTTTTTTTTTTTTTTTTTACTATTATATTTTCGTGTCCATTTCCAGTGTATTTTTCTATTTTCATTTATTTTCTATGCATTTTCTTATGTGTGTGTTTTATGTGTATACCTTTTCATGTATGTTCTAATGTGCATTTCCTATTTGCATATTTGTGTTTATATTTTAGTAACATTTTTTTTTTCCCCATAATTTCATGCATTGTTTTGAGTTTTTATGTGTCTATACATTGTGTTTATTGTAATTTGTAAGCACTGCAGTAAAAGTATAAAAGTATATATAAGTTTTGATAGATAATGATTTTTTTTATATTTGCTAGAAGGCGATGTAAATATGAACCAAATAATAACCAAATAATTTACCCTCGTTTCCTTCTTTACAGAGTGACCGCCATCCAAGAAGAAGCAGCACCCGGGGTAAATACAGTAGACAGTAACGTTTATGAAATACTATACCTGTTTTGTACTTTGATATATAAGTTTGATCAATATGTAATACTGATATGACACCATGAATATATACTGTGATGATATAGGTAGGTGTGTGTGTGTGTGTTAGCTTAGGTAATGGTGAAATATAACTGGGTAGACACTATAGTAAAAAACAAAAAAGAAAACAGGTGTTACCATGAATATAATATGATGAAATATAACATTGGATAGGCAAGTGTGTGTGTGTGTGTGTGTGTGTGTGTGTGTTAAGGCAGGGTGAGGCATGAGGTATCAATGTTGTCTCGTGCATCACCCTGTATTCCCTTCCAGACAGCAGGGTGACGAGAGGACTACCCCTTGGAAGAGAAGACGAGAGGAAGAAGACGAGGAGGAAGAAAAGAGGACGAGGAGGAAGAAAAGAGGACGAGGAGGAAGAAAAGAGGACGAGGAGGAAGAAAAGAGGACGAGGAGGAAGAAAAGAGGACGAGGAGGAAGAAGAAAAGAGGACGAAGAGAAAGAAGAAAAGAGGACGAAGAGAAAGAAGAAAAGAGGACGAAGAGAAAGAAAAGAGGACGACGAGGAGGAAGAAAAGAGGACGAGGAGGAAGAAAAGAGGACGAGGAGGAAGAAAAGAGGATAAACAAACGAACGACCATCACCACGAGAGTAAAAAGAGACAGGGATGTGTATTACAGTTTTGTTTTGATATATATAGTGTGTGAAAATAATGATGAATATATATTGTGATGCAATAATATAATAATGATGGATATATATTTAGCTGTAGTAGGTTAGACTAGGTTAGGGTTAGGTGTTCCAATGCAGGGTGGAGTAAGGGAGATGTATACATGTCCCGTGCCACACCCTGCATTCCCTTCCAGCTAGGGTGTGTGTGTGTGTGTGGAGGAGGAGAAGAGACGAGAGAGAGAGAAGAGCCATACGGAAGAGAGAGGGACGAGACACGAGAGAGGGAGAGAAGAGCCAGACGGAAGAGAGAGGGACGAGAGAGAGAGAGAGAGAGAGAGAGAGAAGAGCCAGACGGAAGAGAGAGGGACGAGACACGAGAGAGAGAGAGAGACGAGCCAGACGGAAGAGGGAGAGACGAGAGAGAAGAGCCATACGGAAGAGAGAGGGACGAGAGAGAAGAGGAGACGAGCCCCATATGAGAGCCCCTTACTACTGCAGAAGGCGACGAAGAAGGTTAGTACAAGTTTTCTCAGTATGGTTAATCTTATACAGTCACTACCAGTCATACCATTAGCTTGTCAGGCTGGTGTAATAAAATACTCCCCAAGTCCCTTTGACCACCATCATCTTCCCCTGTGGGTCTGGTTTTGTGTTTAGTCATTCAGGTTTAGTCATTCAGGTTTAGTCATTCAGGTTTAGTCATTCAGGTTTAGTAATTCAGGTTTAGTCATTCAGGTTTAGTCATTCAAGTTTAGTCATTCAGGTTTAGTCATTCAGGTTTGTCACAAAAATGAAAATATTTAAAACTGAAAATGCATTAGGTCTATCAAACAAAACTGGATAAACAATTGATAGTAAATAAGCAAACACTGTATTATGAATTTAGATACAATACATCTTTTACCTTTTAATTTAATACAATACAGTGGAGAATATTTCATTAGTTAGGGAGTTAACCTTGTGTATAGTAATAATTTTTTTTTTTTTTTTTTTTTTTTTTTGCTGATGTAAATTAGGCAGATGCTAATGGTATATATTTTTTACTTGCATTTGCTGCCACTACCACCACCACCACTATCAACACCATCATTGACACCACTACCACCATCACTACCACATCATATCTTTGCTTCTGTTGCCACCGCTTCTACTACCACCACTACACCTACTACTACCACCACTACACCTACTACTACCATCACCACTACACCTACTACTACCACCACTACACCTACTACTACCACCACTACACCTACTACTACCACCACTACACCTACTACTACCACCACTACACCTACTACTACCACCACTACACCTACTACTACCACCACTACACCTACTACTACCACCACTACACCTACTACTACCACCACTACACCTACTACTACCACCACTACACCTACTACTACCATCACTACACCTACTACTACCACCACTACACCTACTACTACCACCACTACACCTACTACTACCACCACTACACCTACTACTACCACCACTACACCTACTACTACCACCACTACACCTACTACTACCACCACTACACCCACTACTACCACCACTACACCTACTACTACCATCACTACACCTACTACTACCACCACTACACCTACTACTACCACCACTACACCTACTACTACCACCACTACACCTACTACTACCATCACTACACCTACTACTACCACCACTACACCCACTACTACCATCACTACACCCACTACTACCATCACTACACCTACTACTACCATCACCACTGCATCTACTACTACCATCACTACCTGCTGATCTCCATAATACAAATAGGGTGGGTACATTTACTTTGTTTTTACATTGTTTTGTTTATAAAGTAGGCCTATATATTTTTTTTTATTACAGGATTTATTTGCATTAATAATTTTTTACATTAATTATTACATTCATTTTCAGGGTTACTGTAATTCACGTTATCTTTTTTATTTACAGCATTCATGGGTTAATTTTTACAGCATTACTGTCTATCTTCATTTACAGGTTTAATTCATTTTGTAATTTTTTTTTTACAGCTTTAATTTCTATAATTTACAGGATTAATTCACGTTATCATTTTTATTTACAGCATTAATGGGTTTATTTTTTTACAAAATTAATACTTACTTTCATTTACAGGGTTAACTCAAGCTATCATTTTTATTTACAGCATTAATTTTGATTCACTCTTATTTACAGCATAACTCGGTTCATTTTTGTTAACAGGTTTACAGGTTCTACTATTAATTTACAGGTCCTGCTATTAATTAATGTACCAGATTGTTTTCAGATTTAACATTAGATGCATATTTTGTTTACAGGGTTAATATTATGTCAAATAAATTGAACAATATCACCACTAACTTGATTTATTTCTATATAGGACCTACTGTTTATAAAAAAAATATATAATTTACTGAGGAGGTTGTTTCATATACCCTTATAATTAATCTATTCTTACGGTCTAAAATGACTAAAAGGTGCTTTCTCTTCTACAACTAGCTGTCCCTTTTTTCATCGGTTACCTTTTGTGCTTACTATCACACCTTTCAATCACCTTTTCTCTCGGGCGCCATATGACCTCGCTGTTGCGGCACTGAATATCAATCAATCAATCAATCACGAAAATGAATGATTAAAATAAACGAAAAGTAAGCTAAAAAAATTAATTAATGCCTAAAAATATAGCTAAGAATGAAAATTGTAAATGAAAATGCATACATATAGCCTATATCTGTAACAAAGTAAAAGTGTATAAATCATTGACATTAAAAAATACTATATTGTATGAAAATATATACAATTAATTTTTTGCCATTCAATGTAGTACAATGTATACGGACGGACATATATGTAGTGTACAGTCAGCAGCATAAATCGTGTCTCCTCACTCGATAGATCAACAGTACTTCTTGAAGGATAGAAGGATAACGCAATAAAGGATAATTGAATAAATTAACACACACACCATAGCCTACTATTTTTTTATATACCGGTATATAATTAAATTGGAATATCCATGGGGTAAATTGGTATACATAGGCTACATCTTTGGTTCAGTTTACGAGCCTGTGAAGCTTATATATAAATAATTTTTTTTCCATACTGTATACCTTGACCTGGCTGATATGGTAACGATGGGACTTTTGCCTCCGACTGTACAAACAAACACTTTCACACACGCGCCCCTAATATAATAGTTTCCCTTTATTCATCTTCACTATACTGTAGCTACACTAAACATCTTGTTGTATATACTCTATTACCCAAACATCTTCACTATTCCGTAAACATCATGTCTGTGCACCAAACATCTTGTCTATAACGTACCTATTTTTTTTTTTTTCCTTCCGAGAATAGACATTAACTAACTAATAGGAATGGTACTCCCTTTGGCCAAGTTCTATGGTTTTCTGGTTCTCTACTTTGGGTTTGGTTGGTGGAAGAATGGAGTTGTGATAGAAGAAAACGAAGACAACTATAGGGATATCTGTAATAAGTTAAAAACATACATGGTTCAATCGAGAGGATACAAAATTGAATGTTACTGCTGCACAACTACAAAATCCCATTTTTATGGAAAGCCAATATAACAAATTTAGTAGTGAAGACGTGTGAAACGTGAAAATCTGAATGTGTAACTCAGTATTTAATTCACAAAATGTTACCGTATTATAAATGAAAATATAATAAATATGTTCCAGGGTCACACACACACACTTTGTTTCAGTTTTTATCCTACTAGCATTAAGGTATCTCCCTAAAACAAAGGTAGGAAGCACATTACAGTACTAACAGAAGCAATCAAAATTATGTTTTTATCACCGTAGAGATTTACTATGAAGAGGCGAATAAGAGCTATTTTCTTTAAAATGCATCCCATAAATGGGAGGATATATATATTATTAAAGTATTTTCAAACTTAGAATTATGAAAAAAATAGTTATGAAGTAATTTGATTTATTTAGTCATCAATATTTACAAAAATAGAACCATAAAATACGCCTCCTCTCCAATCATATGATTGTCAGAGCCAACCTTTTGGTGTCCCTCCCGTTTTTCGGGACAAAAAGTAAATGTCTATTAATGGATTATAATACAACATCTGTTCAATTTGAATATTTCTATGGCTACTATATTAATTATTGTTTCTTCAGACATATATTAAATGAATGAATATCAGGATATATACAATATTTCATATAACTTTAATACCTTGTATTTCTTCTAATCTGCCATTAAGGATCTTGTTACTTACATAGAAATTAGCAAAAATACTTACATTTATTAGACGAACACCATAAATCATATATAGTAATGATTCCTTCCAAATATAAGAGTTTAATAATGTTTCCTGAATATAGAAGGGAAGGTTGAGTCGGTGTGAAGATCGAGCGTCCCAGTCGTCGTGATGGCCAGCCAGAGTCAAGGAGTTCAACAGCTTTTGGCAGCCGAGAAAAAGGCCGCCGAGAAGGTTGCAGAGGCCAGGAAGCGTAAGTATTAATGGTTATTTATGTCCCTTTAGGAGAAATGTATATAAGGTGTTAGTAAGGTGAGGGAAGCAGTATTGATTTAACAAAGATCATCGCAGCAGACGAATTTTTTGGAGAATCTGTAGGTCTGACAGAATTTCTAATTAACATGAGTTATGGACTTTCTCTGTATTATTTGGTATATAAAAGACCATTGATTTTGCACTAACATTTCAAGGCACATGGTAAATGGATTATTAACTTAGTCTGTATGGTAATGAATAATAGAAGCTTGAGAAAACATTTGTTGATTTATGAATAACCGAGTGTAAGAAACTGGTGGGTACAAAAAGGGTATTATTTCTTGTTATATCAAGGATCTACCCTAACCTTCAGAAGGAACTTTTGAATATCAAATCCCAGCTACCAACACCTATATATATATGAAGTTTGATAAGGAGTAGTGTAACCTAATGAGTGATTATACTGGATTTCACTTTTTTCTGGGTCATCATAATTTATATAACCTGGACCAAGTTGATGTTTGGGTGTTGTATTCACTGGTTTAGGGTTGTTGTTGAAGTTCCTCAAGCTGTCTACTACTAATACATTAAGTGCTGTAGTAGTGTAATTTTGTGGGTGGGCGGGTGTGCTTGTTATAAATGTTAAAAACACTGTAAAATATATATATATATATATATGAACGTTTTTGCAGAGTACCAGATCCCCTCGTAATTTGTTACCTTCGTGGGTGAATTCTATTTTACAATTTGTCTTGCAGGAAAGGCAAGACGACTGAAGCAGGCCAAGGATGAGGCTCAGGCGGACATTGAGAAGTTCCGACAGGAGAGGGAGCGGCAGTTTAAAGATTATGAGGCCAAGGTAATGATCTCACCCATGATGCAGCTGAAATCCTTTCTGTCTAATAATCTATATATTATAAAAAGTAGAGTTGTGTATAAATTTATATGTATGTATGCATAGCTGAACACCATGCAAAAACTAGGCATCACAAAGCAAAAAAAACATCTTCGGAATGTGTAAATAAGAATTAAGCAAGTAAGAAGAGATGATAATTGCTACTCTTATAGACCAAAATGTTTAGCTGGTTATACCATTTTGGAATTAGGGTATAATATATGTATCCAAAGTAATGCTTTCAATACCATATTCTTAGTCAAATTTTAATGAGTAGAAAACTGCTGAGAGTATAACACCATGAGACTAATAATTGCTAATGTATTTGCAGTACCTCGGATCTCAGGATGACGTCGCCCTGAAGATCAAACAAGATACTCACATCAAGATCACAGCAATGAACAAACAGGTGGCCACCAGGAAAGATGAGGTAAACAGACGGTCCAGCACGGGAACGACTATCTTGTGAAGCCTTATGTCTTATTTGTTTCTCCATTCTCCCTTTTATTTGTTTCCTTCATTCTCCCTTTTATTTGTTCCTTCATTCTCCCTTTTATTTGTTCCATCATTCTACATTTTATTTGTTCCATCATTCTACATTTTATTTGTTCCATCATTCTCCCTTTTATTTGTTCCTTCATTCTCCCTTTTATTTATTACTCCCATTCTTCCTTTTGTCTTTTTTGTTCCTGCATTCTCAAGTCAATGATAAAACCTCACAATCACTTTAAACCTCGCAAAATTCTCGGCTTCCTTTGACGTGTATCACAACCAAAACAAGATATCTTATATTTATGTTTTACGGTGACCACTTTCCTTTCAGGTAATTGAGCGCATCCTGCAGTTAGTGAGTGACATCAGGCCCGAGTTACACGTCAACGCCAAGAAAGAATAAAAATAAAGGCCTGTAATGCCAAACAAAGCCTGGAGATGGAGCAAGTGTTGTGTGAACCTTGATTACAGATCATGTTACTGTTGTGTAGGGATGTGTGTATAATAGTGTTTTCTCTAGCTGGTGGCAAATGTCCATACCCAATAAAGAAAGGTTAGATGTAATTGGTTGATGCTCTACTCTCGCCTATACAATATTATTCTCAGTGGACTTTTACAGGCAGTTAGAGAAAGCACACTGTAGATTTTTGTTGTTGTGAATGAAGCATCTCTTCCCTTCCCATTTTCTGCTCCGAGTGTGGTTACAAGTAGATGGTTACAGATATTCCCAACCAAAGCCTAAAATGTAATTGTAAATTCAAAACAGTATAGTAACTAACCATATGGCACTGAACATTAAATTTCTAGGTTGTGTCCTTTCTCACTTACTGTAAGGTGTACTGGGTTGTAGAGATTTGTTTGTTTTTCACTGTCTAATATTTGTATTATTTTTGTTTTGTCACTGACCATTAGTAATACAGAAATAAATTATCATGGTAGAAATATCATCCATACTTTGTCTTTTTGGAGGAATGAGTAGTCTTGCAATCCACTAAAAACTGACCTGTGGTGCAAGCAGACAAGACTTACAAGCAACACATCTATAAGCATAACACCTATCAACTGACATTGTCTGAGTGAGCTTGTGCAGTGGCCAGCATACAGAAAGGTCCATGTGTCGAGCTCAGATACAGTACATTACTGTTTACTCTGGCTGGGAATGTCTCTGAACATGAAGGCTAACTCTACACAGCAGATTATTTATTTTTTATAGCTTTCGTTAACCATCATTTAAGTCCTCCCACAATGGCAAAGTGGATATAGATTTTTACACTCCACTGTTTTTAAAATGGACTATGTCATAGGCCCTTGTCGTTTAGGACATACTTAATTTATACAACTCAGAATAATAATAAGCAGCTTCATAGGTTCCCCTGTAAAAGAGGTCAAGAAAGAAAGCACAATAGTATTTACAGAGTCATAAAAATTGTGTATTATTATGTATTATTTAAATTTTTTGTACATATTCAGAGAGATTATCAATACATCTAAGTATTACAGTACAGTAATGCTATACCATTCCAATTATGTATAGAAGATTTTGTGTATGGAATTAAAGATGTTGAGTTAATTCATAATTATTTTCCTACTACAGTACTACCTTTTCTTTAGTAATGGTAATGTTACAGGTACTTAAGGATTAATACTTACATAAGACAACCTTAGGAATGGGCACAGATGTTTGAGAATGATACCAGGGCCTTACTGGAGTTGCAAATATTTTTATTTTCCTTTTCATCTATCCATTGTGTTGACGGCTATTATCATCCAACAGTTTAACATAATGAGGTAGTGCTTCATAAGTTGGTTATAAACAGGCAAAAGAAATTGGCGAATGCATATCTTGTGTAGGGCGAGAGAGAACTTAATAGTATTTAAATTTTTTCAAAGCCTGTGTCAAGTACCCCTAGCCAATAATGTCGTTGACTAATGTGACTGGTTGAAACTGACCTCCAAAAGCTTAAGATATGAATATCAACCATAGGCAGGGTATTTATATTGACTGCAGACCTTTACAAAAAGCTGGAGATAAAAGAACTGCTGTATAGCTTTGTTAGCTCATGATTCAATATGATTTCCAAAGTTTATATCGTAACCGTCTTGTAAATAATGGAACATACTGTAGACGACAATTAACTTGTGATTTTTTTTTTAGCTTTGAGAAAATAATACACAAACTACAGGAAAACTTTACAGTTCCCAGTTCTCTCAGTTGTACATCTATAATGAAATTATTGAGATTTTTGTTACATAATCATGTATCAGTGCAAGATAGCCACAGTCACCCCAAAAAATAACTATTGACATAAAAATGAGAACTCTTTACTTGACAAGTATTGAATTTTGGCACACCTTTGTACCCAAGCCACTCCCTTTCAACACTTCAACTGTCCCTCCACTCTCTCTTCTTCTTTGTTCTAGACTAGAGGGTCTTAAAGGCCTACCACATCTTGTTTCTTCCTCTTCAATTTATCAAACTCGAATTACTATTGGTATTGCCCTGTGTAAAGAGCAGGAAATCATACTTGCTCCTGTAACCAAGTACAATTGGTCTCCAAAGTAAATTATATGAATTTTTGGCTATAGGTTAAAGAATGGAAGAGATTCCATAAATCACAATATTTGAGTCTGGTATGTATGTGAGTAATACAGTAATGTAAAGATTCAGTGTAGAGAGAGATTACATGAGGAATATGGACAAGATTCAAAATGAAGAGAACAGATAAGGGACCTGGAAAAGATTCAATATATGAGGAGAATATTTGAAGGCTGATTGTAGGTGAGAAGGATGGGGAGGTGGAGGAGGAGGGAGTAACAGGACTTGTCAACCTTTTTGGACACACTCAGCCAGCTCTCCATGAACTCCAACATGGCTGCTGTACTCATATTGGCTGGGTTCAGGCCACGCAGAAACAAACACTGCAAAGGAAAAAAAAATTAATCACCACTTCATATTCCTTCATCTAAGACAAGTGAGATGGTACGGTATAGTACTGGTTGAAAGAAAAGACAATTCAATTACAGTACCTCTATATCATTAGGGAAACCACATTAAAAATACAGTATCCTGTACAAATTCAGTGAAGTGAGTTGTGAAATCAAAATTATAATATTGTACTAGAACACTGACCGTCCTGAGTGTGTCAAGGGAGAGGTCAGTAAGGGGTTGTGTTGAGAGCGCTGCATCCATACAGTGTAGGAGCCTGGCATGATCTGTCAACCTTCTTCGCCGCAGACCCCACACAGATCGACCGTGCAGCCGAAGCAGACCATTCTGACACACAAAATCAGTATAAAGTAACACTTAAATCTAATGTACCACTGTACAGTATACATATTTAAGTTTTATCATATACTGAGGTAAGTAGTACATTAATTTTGTTGAAAAGGTCACTTGTACACAGTAGTACAAAGGATACTGACAAGTAATTACCAGACAGTACTGTACTGTACATGGACTAACAACATCAACTTGAAACTCACCACGTGGGTAGTACGTATACTTCTGATGTTGAAGGGTTCACCTTTAAACAGTGGTATGAGAGAGATTATTTCTTCTGTGCTTGGATGGATACCAGAGCCAAGCTTGAAGAACACATTCCTACACGTTTTCCGTTCTGTTTTATCGGCAATGGAGTATAGTGATGCTTGTAAACACCTGCAATACAAAATAAATATATTAACTCTAAATTTAA
This sequence comes from Petrolisthes cinctipes, assembly GCA_033782935.1. Lineage (NCBI taxonomy): Eukaryota > Metazoa > Arthropoda > Malacostraca > Decapoda > Porcellanidae > Petrolisthes > Petrolisthes cinctipes. Next base: position 44,988 of record JAWQEG010005247.1, read on the forward strand.
CAGGTACCCACACAACGATGGGGGAGTACAACTAGTATACCTTCAATGTGTTTCAAAGGGCCGACACTGTTCTAAATTTGCGAGTGCCACTGTGACTCTGCCAAACATCTTACCTGAAGACAGGACGAGCATTGAAGAGTCTCTTTTTTATAGCCATGACTGCAAATTCATGACGTTGCTGAATGTCCCAGAAGTGTCGGCACAGCAGGTGACGGGGGAACCAATACCTATTCAGAGAGTAAGAGTAGATAGATGACTGGGATTTTCTTTCGACATTTAAATTTGTTATCTCAGACTCAAGATTGAAAAATATTGTATATTAGAAACAATGGGAAAACATAAATAAAATACATAAAATAACCTACCCAATAGGAAATGCAATATTTTGGCCAAAGGGAACTGAAGAGAGGAGGAGAACAGGGAAGACTCGGAGCATGTCGCCAGGCATTTGATAGTAAAGTAGCATCTCGTAGTGTGAAAGGGACTTTAGACTGGACCCTGGTAGGCTCATTATCATAAGTACCTTGATGAAATCTCTGTGGAAAAATTCACATCCCATTATCTAACTTACTTTGGCTTGACTGATTCACATATTACATTTTAATCATTGTTCCTGTACTGTAAAATTATAAACTTTTGTAAATCTACAGAATGAAACAATATTCCTACTCAAAATTAATTTTAAAAAGTACAGTATTGGCAAGCATATTGCATGTTACAATATAGCATTTCCCTACTATAATATACAATTGGTTTTATTGACCTTATTCCAATTCATCATACAAAGTTATACGGTACGTACTTAAAGTCTATAACAAATTCCTTAACACCGACAGTAAAGATGTGGAACATTTTGAAGGTGTCAGGCATTTCCTGTTTCAAAGACTCTTGGAATTTTTTCAAATACCAAGAATATCTCCACAGAAAATATCGCTGGACTTTTGATGATGGAAGTTCTTCTTTCTCCATTATTCTGTTATTCTTCTTCTCAATAGAACTCGGTACATCATCTCCCTGGGATGGAGGAGTTTGCTCAGTCCTTGTGGTTGGTTTTCTGTCCTCATTTACATTATCACTTTCACTGGCAACTTTAGCATCACCACCAGGAATACCAGCAGAAATATTTGGTTTTGTATCATATGGGAACTCGGAATCTCTCTCACGCTTATCACTGTATATTTTCCTCATTCCAGATTCATCCCTTTCCAAAGCAAAATCTTCTCCATATAGTTTGGTCTTTAGTTTTTTCTGAATGTTCAAAAAGCTAACAGAATGTATACTACATCTGGCATGCTGAGAGATGCAATGATTTGTGTCCCTTATTGACAGAGAATTATAACACAAACAACTGGTATATGGATTGGTTCTTGTGATGGTGGAGTGTGGGCGGACTAACACGTGTGAGCCGAAGTAAGCCGGGTACAAGGAAGTCTGAGAGCCGTGGAAGAGGCACCATCGTGAGCATCTGTGACGGAAGATTAAAACATGTAATGTAATAACTGTAATGCTCTCAGTGTTTATGGTCATACAGTAATTCTTTGATAAGAACCTAAATATCTTTAACCTATTAAAAAAAATTCATTACACATTGTCTGATATCTGAAGCATTTATAGTTTCATAAAAATAGCAAACAATACTATTCCTCCTCTCACTCATATGAAATACACAAATAGCCAACCCATATAACAGACTAGCAGAGAAAATGCCTTATAGATTTGCAATACTCTGAGCTGTGTAAAATACAAAGAATGTTACATAACGAATCACCTATAAAACAAGTACAGTACAACGCCAATAAATACCGCTGTGTAATACATAACATTTGCAATAACACTAAATATATCACAATAATCCTCATGTATTTTCTCACCTGAACAATTGTGTAGTGGAATAAAATGTTCCCTTGTGAGTTCGTAATAACATGATGATGCAGCTACCCTACTACTGTGTCCAAGGATGATGAAACACACGTCCAAGATTTGTTTCCTTTTTTAATGTTTAATCAGCTGAGTGATACCGTGTTTGTTTATAAGATTTTCTACGGGGTTACATTTCAGTTATACATTTTTTAACTGATTTGCATTGCTATATATAGGGATAATAGTTCATATCACAACACATCAACACTAATATTAGCATAAGAGACAAGAGGAGATGAAAATAGAGAAGTTAAGTGTGTTTAATATGGAGAAATAAGAACCGAAGTATAAGATCTCCATATATGGCGATGGGTTGAGTCATATTGGCCATCATTATCGTTCAGGGAGGAGCCTAGCATCAGGGTACTAGTAGAGACTTTTTATTTGTGATGAACCTGTCATTCCCACGGCTTTGTCCATGAACACACACAACACACCCGGACACACCGAGAATATATCTACTTATTGTCTTTTGTACCGTATGTGGATATTGATATAGGTAGGTGTTAGAGTGATAGGTAGTAATGTATCAACCCGGATATGAAAAGCTGTTGTTGTATATAACGATTAACGAGATATATGGAATGATTTAGCCAAAAGTGGTGAAATTCCATTGTGACAACTTGCATTATTGATCTCAAGGTATGACAGGTGTGAATTGTCGAGACTGTTAAGGGGAAATTCTCATTTTGGTAAATTGGAAGGCTACCGATTCCTCCTGACTAACTTTAGCCTATACCAGAAAACAGACTCCCTCATTGGCAATAATAGGGGATCTGTTTCGTGGCATAGTTTGGAGGAATCACAGACCTTCTAATTCACCAACACAAGAATCTCTCCTCAACAGTGAAATAGTAGGCTCGGCCCTATGTGGTTAAATTTGTTATATTAGACATTGGGCCCTACCGTAGGCCTACACCAGGTTTTCAGTTTTCAGTTTTCAGGCTACACATTAACTTGTAACATTTCTACATGGTAACTGACTGATCTTCAGTGTGGGGAAACAAGAGACTACAATAGTATAATATATTTTTACTCGTGACGGTTTATATCTTATTATTTAAACATGGTAAGCTGTATATATATATATATATATATATATATATATTGTTTTTCTTTGCAGCAAAATGCCTGACCGTAAGAGTGTATTGCCCGTGAGCACCCTGTGTGTGGAACTCATCACACAGCTACTCATTGAAATTATTACTGTCAGCAAGTATACAGCAAAGAAAGTTATTCCTCCAATCAAGCGAGAGGCCATCACAGGAACCAGGGTCCGCAATGCAATGGCTAAAATGTCAGCAAGTCACCACAGACACCCAACTGGCAATGGGCCCCAACAGCCTGGACCCACCACACCCCTTGACACAATGTTGGAACAAACTGCACAGAACACAACACCACCAGCTTCCCCCCCAGAGCAACCTTCACAGAACACACCACCACCACCTTCCCCTCCACAGGACACACCTCCAGAGCAACTTTCACATGACACTACATCAGAGTCTACTATCCCAGGTACACTATCAGACATATCACCTGAGTCACCTACACAGAGCATACCACCGCCAAGTCCCCCTCAACAAGATACGTCATCAGATTCTACCCAGGACAGGTCTTCAGAATGTACCGACGAACCTTCATCAGAACCCACTTCCCCTTCTATACCACCGATTCCACCTTCTCTAATTAACACAGAACAGACAAAGCAAAATGTGCTTACACCAGAAGAGAGACAGAAACGTAAGTGTGGTTACAGCATGTATCTTATTTCTTCTACTCATTGTAGTACATTCAAATTTATGAAGGTTAATAGTAATGTGTTGACTACCAATGGAAAAGTATTGTACTGGTAATCCAAATGTCTTGAGGATATACTGTAATTGTATATACAAATGCAATTACATGTTCAGTACTATACCGCATATAATTATGTGTATGAAATTAATATTTTGCTATACATTGGTTTTTCTCTCCAAACTATTCATTATCATTACATACACCGGTATATCTTCCTTTAGTGGAGTAAAGTGGTTAGATATGGTACAGGTGAACCAGTTGTGGCATATGGTAGACTAATATATGAATATGGTACAGGTGTGGCAGGTGTGGTAAAGGAACTAGGATCATTATTGGAGTCTCTGTCTCACGTTGCTCTACACACCCGCCTCTTCACCACTGTGGCTGCTGGGTTGGATATGACATACATGAAGGACAAGAGAACCAGACCTGCCATACAAAATATCATTGTTCAGTTCATTGGTGTGGCACTTAGAGAACTTGATTTTGGCAAAGCCAGGATGTTCTCTGAGCTTGAAATGTGTAAGGTTAGTGTGTGTGTTTGTGTGTTGTAGAGTGGTATAGTAGGTCTTGTTTGGGGTAACCTAAGTATTTACATCTTGTTAATGCTGTAGTTTACTGTACTCAGTCCTAATTCTGTTACTCATGTTCATTGTTCAACATATATATGTATAGTACTGTATGCTGTATAAGGCTATACATTACATAGGTAATATAATACGGTGATGAACAACAAGAGCATTTCCATTTCAGATTCTGTTTGAACAATTGGACTGTGCTACAAGACTGGAATCACTCATCATTGATCGGTCTTGTTATTGGAGGTCGCAGGTCTTTGAAAATCTAAATGATAAACTGAGAAGCTTACCTAATCTCACTGTTTTGAGAATTCAGTACATATGCACTCCAGAAATTATTAAAGGATTGTCAGAAATGTGTCCAGTCTTATGTGACTTGTCAGTGAGGGGTTCCGAGAAAATTACGGACCTAGAGTGCGGTGAAATAGCCAAATGCACCGGCCTGAGGTCTCTGGATATATCAGGGACCAGGATCACAGGACGAGGATGCTGGAAGGTGCTGGATAAGGTGAAGGAACTGTCTTGGCTACACCACTGTGCCTTTAACTGCAACTCCGACTCACTGCTGTTTGAATCTCGAGCCGACCTTTTTGATTATGTGAAGAAGCAACTGCAGCGAGGGGCGGCAGAGAGAATCCCCACCGAGCTTCCAAACTTGTCAGAGGCCACGTTCAGTCTCAAGAACTTCTGGCTGTTCAACCCATTCACCAGTGATCTTCTGACAACAACACTCTGCCCACAACTCACACACCTACGCCTTGACTTTATCTTTCAGGATTTGCAGGAGGAGCCAGATGTATCAGTCCTTGCCTCTCTCACTCAGGTATGATTTCTCTCTCTCCCTCCCTCTCTTCATCTCTCTCTCTCTCTCAGGTATGAATTCTCTTGTCTCTCTCCCTTGTGTCTTTTTTCTCTCCTTTCTCTCCTTTATTCTCTCCCTTTTCTCTTTTTCACCTTCTCCTCTCACTGCTTATCTCCTCCATCTATCTTTTCATAAATCCTGTCTCTATTAAGTTAAGGGGTGTAAGGTATATACAGTATTTTTAGCAAGGTTTAGGATACTGACTTATCACATAAACATTTCCACCACTCTGCAGCTGAGCAAACCTGAGGTGAACTTCTATGACTGGTACAGCAATGACCTTTCTATCTGTCTTACTACTATACCAGTCCATGTCTCTTATTAAGTTAAGGAGTGTAAGGTACAATATTGTCACTAGGTTATCAGATACCTTTTATCACCAAGGTTTAGAATACTGACTGGTCATTATAAATATTTCTATAACTTTCCAGCTGAACAAACTAGAGGTGAACTTCTATGACCGATGCAGCGTTGACTTAGTGAGCCAAATGATTGAGGGTTGTGGTCCTCACCTCACCTGTCTACACCTCCACCTCGCTGACGACTGGTTCTTTGCTGCCCAGGTGAGCTGTCGGTCAGCAACTGTCTCCATCTTTGCTGTGGTTTCAGTGTTGTAATTTATGGTTTTGATGTTGTAATTATAGTTTGTTTTGTAATTCTAGTTGTCATATAAGTCCTCTTCATTGTGGTCATCATTATAATACAGTAGTTCCATGGATTTTACTTGATACTGTGCAAGAAAAGAGTCTGCAATTAAACTGTAGTTGTAATTTATGTCCTTAGTCACTGTTGTCACCGTAATTATCATCATTATCATCATCAGCAATAGCATCATGATAATACAATAGTCCCTATGGTGTAACTTGATACTATGCAAAAAAAGTGTCTGCAATTATACTGTACAGTAGTTGTCATTTATGTCCTTATCAATATTGTTACCATTATCATCATCATCAGCAGCAGCAGCAGCAGCAGCAATAGCATCATTATATTACAGTAATTCCATGGGGTTTCACTTGATACTGTGCAAAATAAGGGCTTGTAAGTTACTGAATGTTTTATGTACGTATCATTCTTTGTGTTGCAGGTACACAACGTAGTGGCCACATTCTGTCCTAACCTCATCACCCTCACCTTCTCCGGGGACTATAAGGTTGGTGCTGTAAATCTGTTTCTCTCTGGCTCAGGTATATATCCACAGGTAATTTCATAGAGGTTACCTATGATTGTTTCAGACACCTGGCTTACTGAAACCTTAATTAGACTGTCTTGTTTGCAAATTTGAAGGCTACTGATTCCTCCCAAGTATACCAGGAAACAGGACCATATTGGCAAAAATAATGGTGACCTGTTGCCTGGAATAGCCTAGTTTGGGGGAATCAGTTGCTCCAGATTTACCAACAGAAGAATCTCCCCATAATAATAGGTAGTTATATCCTGTCTTTTTTTTTTTTCTTATATATTATGCAGTACTCATGTATAATGTTCCAATAGCTGCTGTATAGTCTTTTCTTATGATGTTAAATGTAAACCCATCATCTCTTCTAAAATTAATAGTGGAATGAAATATATTTTGTCTTAATAACAGACTGTTAAAAGAAGGGAAGATGTAATGAGTCAATTTAGCTACAGGGGCACAGTTTGCAGACCAAGCGTTTGGATAGACTGTTGAATTAGTAGGCCATAGTATTGCACTATTCATGTGCAATAATAAATATAAAAATAATATAATGCTGCTTTACTAGGTTGATGGAGAGAGACCAGATAGGGTAAGAGACCACCTCCACAAGTCGCTGCAGCTCCGCTAAAATAACTCGCATATTTTTATAACTCGCCTACATTTTTTGTTCTGAAAATTGATGTTTACTGTATCATATTATTATTTATTTTGCAGAGAATAACTATGCTTTAAGGAGGTAATACACTTTTGGTATATTGGAGCTCCTTGATTCCTCCGTACTATGCAAGGAAACAGGACCAAATGAAAAAAAATAATGGTCTCCTATTGCCTAGAATAGCTTGGAGGAATTAATTATTCCAGATTTACCAACACTATACAGTACTATCCCCTTAAGGAGGTAAGATTTTGTCAGCAAATTAAGGGCTGTCATTATCTCCTATCTGTACCAGCAAACAGATTACCTCAGTGTAAATGGTAGTCAATATTTAGCTGACATTATCTTGCCTTTGTTAATACCAGAGTATACTAATCCTTTGTGGTCCTAACAATAATGCTGCATTTAATGGTATGATGTTCTTAATATAATATGTGTACATTTTATTTAAATATCTTTAGTTTATTGTGTTTATTAGTTCTTTCTTTGACTGACTAATTGTAGGTGTTTCATGATGTGGTATTTGGTGGCTCTTCTACCATAATGGTGTTCAATATGTTTTTAAGTACTGTAGTGTAAATTCAGTCATATTTGTTGATGTTAACTGTGTCATTAGTTGATCTACACTGATTAATTCCAGGTTGCATGTTTAGAAGGAAAGTGTGGTTGATATAACTGTATTTTAAGGTTGGTACTGTCTTGTCCACAGTTCCTTAATTTCCCCACTCTGCATTAAGACCAAGAAAATATAAAGTCATGGAACACAAGTTCTCCAGTGACAGATAATTATATCTTTTATCATCATCATCATCATAGTTATTGCTGTAGTTTTTTCCTATGGATTCAGACCTGGTACCTTGAGAACAGGAATCCTAGTTTTATAGTCTTAATATCATAGAAACCAAAGTTACTACCAGGAATCATTAACCAATTTTTCATGTAAAACAGGTAGATATAGATACTATGAACATTCCCACAAAAAGAGTGTTTAAGCCTTTGAGAGCACAGGCCTTTCTAGAGCACTGGTTGAATTGTGTAATGCTTTGAAGATACATTACCTCTCCATTGCCTGATGTTGAAATATGGAGTGGATTGTCCTGTTGAGTAGTTCATACAGTATCACTATTATAAACAACATTACACCTAACACACTGACCTACAGGCTCGCCACACGCTGGAGGAGTGCAACGACAAGCTGGATTTGGGGATCCCGAGCCCGGCGCACCCCAAGCTAAAGCATCTGAAGCTGACTGGGGTAGTGAGCGACCAGAGGCTACGCTTCATGCTGCTTCACTGCCCCAGCCTCCAGACGCTTCACCTGGATGGAGAGCTGGAGTGGCTTCATGACGCCACCTTCACCGAGGCACTACAACACAACCCTCTCCCACACCTTGAGGTAACCATATACAGTAAACTCTCCATATACAATGAATAATTATTGTGAATCCCACATCATTTTACACTCAGTCCCTCATGGAAGACCACTAAATGTTTTCCCAGGCTTCTGTTATTCATTACCATACACATTAAGTGATTTACTGAGTCTGTGTTAAAAGGATAGTGATAAATTCATCCATCTTATATCGGGGGCCTACTGTAAGTATTTTAAATTGACATTTTCTCTTATTTCAAACTTTTCAAGAAATTTTTGTTTAGGCTAATGATATTAGATTTCTTAGTGGTGATGTTGTAATGGTGATATTGCTTTAAATTATGTCTTGGTTTATTTTGTGCTTTCTTCACACAATGTTTGAGCACTGGCGCCTTTTTGTTTGTAATTGTTATTATCAAAATCTTATTTCTCATCTTCCATACCTTTGTGTATTTATTTTTCTGTTAAATTTCTTTGTGTAAATAATCAATATGTATGTTTATTTATCTTCTATATATTGTATATAGAGTTGTATGTCAGTTTGTTTGTATGTGTGTATATGCAGGCGCAGCCTGAGAACTATTTGTTGCACAGCAACGCTAAACAGATCTTCAGATTCTGAATGCTATCAGGGAAGCACCTGGCGTATTTTGGGTACATCTGTATAATCAGCCACTAACATATCCCTCTGAATCACCAGCAAAAAATCATAGTGCCCTTGAATGGATACCTCACTCCTACATCTTTTCATGCCATTCTGTTCCATCCCGTCCCATTTCCTCTCTAACCTAACCTAACGTAATCCCTCTGATTTGCCAACAAAAAATCTTAGTTCCCTTGAATGGATACCTCTTCCCCTACATCTTTTCATATCCATTTTGTTCCATCATGTCCCGTTTCTTGTCTAACCTAACCTAATCTTCGGAATCGGCACACAGACAGGAAGGCACCTGGCATATTTCGGGCAACTCTTCACTACCCACCACTAACATATCCCCCTCCCACTCCTTTAGATCCTCCCTCTCTTCCCCTCCCATTCCTCTCTTTCCAAAAGCGAGGAAGATAAATCTGCTCGCCTCCGTGAACTGGCTCAAAGACAACAACAGCAGAGATCATATGAGACTATACTAGAGCATGATGCAAGACTTGATACAATAGCAGCACGAGCAACTGCCCAAGCACAGGAGCGCATCAATGGTATCAGATTGGCATTTGCATATGACCCAACCCAATTACCAACTCATATAGACATTGGCTGCATGGATCAAGTATGTACCAAATGCCAAGCACACATTCAAAGGAGAGAGAAAGGGTCTGTGCAGCAATGATGGTAAAGTCACACTCACCTTCTTACCAGCTCTTCCATCCATCCTTCAAGAACTTCTGTCAAGTGAAGAACTCCTAAGCAAGCACTTATTAGAAAACATACTACTTTTCAACAGTAATTTTGCCATGACGAGCTCTGGACAAAAGGAAGCCACAGTACAGGGGTGGAACCTAAGCCTGCGGATACAGGGTTTAATGTTCCATCGTATTGGCAGCTTATTCCCGCTGACAGGTCAGCCAAAATTCTTGCAGGTCTACTTCATAGATTCATATGCTAAGGAGGTAGCTGCCAGTTATCAAAACCATCACATTGTTGAGATTATGACCAAGTGGTTTCATGAAAACAACCACCTTATCCACGAACTCAAGACAGCTAGAGATATAATTGCTGAAGAGGACCTGTCTGAGGAATGGCTGATTGTCATAAATAAGGGAAGAAAAACGACAAGGAGAGCATGAACATCACTACAATGCACAATCAGCACCAGAGGTTGCCATCCTGATGGACAATGAGCCAACAGAACCAAGGGACATAGTTCTTAGACTCCATGATGGGGTACTCAAAAAGATCAGTGAGCTGCATATATCTTATAATGCATTCCAATATCACATCATGTTTCCATATGGAACAGATGGGTATAACATCTATCTGGTAGCAACCATTGGCAAGATGGGCAATAGGTCACACATATGCAGTACTACAGCTTCTACTTCATGGTAAGAGAGAGCAACCACATACTGCAAATGCCAGGACTTTTTCAGCAGTACCTGGTAGATATATACTGTAAATTTGAGACAGAGAGACTCAGTTTTATCCGTCGCCAGCAAAAACACTTATATATCATCAGAGACTGAATTGCCATTTCAGTCATCGACTCCAATTCCCATGCAAACCGTGTTTTGCAGTGACAATCAACAAAGCACAGGGACAAACATTCAGGATCATCGGAGTTGACCTATCCGTTCTGTGCTTTTGTCATGGTCAGCTATATGTGGCTATATCTTGAATCAGTAGCACAAACAGACTCAGCATCCTAGTCCCCAACAATCAAACTCACAACGTTGTCTACACCGAGTTACTGGAACAATGATCTGACTGTTATCACATCATCACTTTGACCAATAATAACGCAACAAAAATCATAACGACCAACAACAGCTGAAAAAGATGAATGACACACTTTTAATATACATCAAATATTTACTATTATACATTCTCAATATTGATAAAATGTTCCAATTATTCATAACATTCTGTAATTAATCATCCTATAAAAATTATTTTTGTATATTCATAACATTCTATAATTAATCATGCTATAAAATATATATATTTTAGTAATATCATGCAATATTTTTTTTCCCTTATCAAATGACACTTCTATATATATTTGAGGGGAGTAGAGCCTGTGAAATGGAAAAGAGGGGAGGCGGAAGCCCGTACATCAAAATATTATATATTACCATAACTTGTTTGTTTTTTCCTTAGGAGTTGTGGTTCAATGTGTCAACCACAGTCACCCTGGCCACAGTGGCTCTGGTGCTGAAACAGGACAACCGGCTGGCCAATGTTGGGCGTCTGTGTCACATGGCCGATTCCACCATGGAACAGTACCAGCTCCTTCGCTCACACGTCAACAAACACAACCTTAATGTTAAACTAATCTGGGTCACTGATGAGCGGTGCAATACTGAGACTAATAAGGTCGTGGCTCACTGATAGTGTAATTCACTGTATGATCAACTTTAATGGGGGTGAGATTCCGTTCACAAACTGGAGGCTGCCAATTTCAACATGTACAATTGGGGAACATGATATCTAAACTGTTAACGGCTTCTGGCAACAACCCCGAGATTAAACACGTCACTGATAGGCAAAATTCATGAATGGAAGAGTAACGTTTGTATTGCAGTGTGTGATTATAGTCGACTTATCCCAGTATCAGTTACAGTATTGCCATTTCGTCTTTCATGAATTTTATTCCCCAACTATACTTCTACTTGTATTTATGATTACATTATGTTTGTTCACTTAACAGTAAGGAGATACAAATGGATGAAAGATTTTGTAACCCCCACTTCCACTTCAATGCTGTTTGTACGTAAGTTAATTTAAGAGTTCTCAGATGTTTCCTAGCACAGTATTAATCCTCTTCCTTGGTCCTAAGTTCTGATTTTTTTGCACAGAAATAATTGTGTGTGTGTTTATATGAAATACTGTATACTGTACTTTACATGACATTACAAGGAATTTTGTAACAAGCTGAATAGATTACTGTACATAGTGGAGTGTCACAGAGGACATTTGAGTGTCAGTGATGTGTTTTGTGATTCTGTTCTGACTAACACCATATACCCTGAGCTGGAGAATTGTTGGACAATCTCCTAAGCTCCTGGATTATGTATACAACTTCCCTGATTATGATAAAGTACTTGTGTGATGTAGGCTAGTCTTTGTAAGTTTGCTCTGTTTAGCTGTATTGTACCAAATAGCAGAGTTTAAAATAGTTTTATATGTGATATTATTTTGCATTATGAAGATAGTACTGGTGTGCTAATATTTTATTTATACCGTACTGTAAAAGTTTGAGATAAATGTTTTACCAGAAATAAGTGCTATTTATTATCCCACATAGTTACTACTGTATTATTTTATGGGCTACAAATATCACTAAATAATAACTTTGTAATATTTTGCAGTATCATACTTAAAAAGTTTTTGGTGCCCCTTTGGACCTTAAACTATTGCCTTTCCTCTCTTCTACTGTCATTCCTTCCCTTGTTTACTGGCCATCATCTCTGTCTCCTCTGCTGGACTTGGGGGAATTGGTAGTTTCAAAATCATAATACTTTAGCTAGAAAAGATGGAAGTATGCTGCCTGGGTCCCTTAGAAAATATAGAAAGACTAAAACCTCAGCTTGGTATTATTAAACTACTTCCAGGAAAAGATCTTGTCAACGGTTATATAGTTCCTATTATTTTGCAATGTGAATTTAGCTCATCGTTGAGGCTGAAACTAGTACTGTCTAGTATGAAAGAACTATATATCCTAGAGACTGCGAAGAGATATCTATAATAGTAATAGTGTGCCAAAGTGGTTTGTAGTGTTTGGAGTAGTAGTATTAGTTTCATGTAGCAAAAGTATAGATCAATTGCAAGATATCCGTGTGGCAGAATGATACGGGATAAGGATGATCATGCTGCAAAAAGGCATTCACCAGTGATACAGTTATAAAATACTGTAGTGTCAAAGAACACGTTTCATAATAGGAATGTGTGGAATACATATTGAGAGAAGATCATGGAAAAGGCACCAGGTCCTCTCCTTTGTCGTATGCCTTTACAATCATAAACTTTTCAATTCAATTCATTTCAATCATTATTTTCTCATATATACCAGAGGCCTTTTCATCTCTTTTTTTATTTAGCAAGGAGATATTATACCGTATGAAACCCGACCTATGGAGACCGTCCTTATTAATGTCGCCCTGTAGAGAACGACGACGACGACAACGAGGAGTGAATGTAAACACAAGTCGTCCTTCAAGAAGTATGTACACATTTTGACAGTCTTATGAAACAGTGAAAAACAGGTATGTATATTTATCATTGCTTCATTTACTGTTTATTTCAACTGTGATTGGTATTTGAGGTTTGTATATATTCTGGTGACCGAGTAAATACTATAGTTTATTTTTATTGTATGAGAGGTATTATACGCATGTAAGGCAAACACTACCTCAGATGAACAGTAATGATGATAATGTAAAGTAAAATGTCTGAATAATGCTAGAGTAAAGTTCAAGAAGAGCTTCTGAAAAGGAAAACCATTTTTTCTTCGGATAATCTATTATTACCTGTTTTTATAAGTTTAGGTAATAGTAAGACAGTGTATTTTGACCATGTTTGATTCCCCCTCCAAAGAGGCTGGAGTGAGAGGTAAAATAAGTATATAATGCATTGGATAATTAATATCTATATGTTTTTGAGTTAGCTTGACTTTACCTGACCAAATATAACCTAATCTGGACCTGGGCGACCTAATGGGACCTATCTATCTATCTATAGCTCTGATGCCTCGTTCCCACTGGGAACTTCCCCTAAGGGGGTGGCCACGGCAGAAGAATCTCCAGTTTTTCCTGTTCCAACACTCCCTCCTTACTTGGTCAAGCCCTCCTCTGCCCATCATGCTTCTCTCCTTTACATACTCTTCCACTCTGTTCTGCCATCTAACCGGCGGTCTGCCTCTCACACCAGGTCCCACAACTTCACTTCTGTACACCTTCTTTACAAACTCCACACCTTGCATTCTCTCCACATGTCCAAACCACCTCAATGTATTACGCTTCACTCTCTCAAGCACTCCACATTCAAAACCAATTGCCTTCTCACTCATACCACATCTCTCATACACTCTCATTACTTTTTCCATCCCACCTAGTAAGTCCACATGATCCTCTCAAGTAACTCATTTCCACTGCATCTATTCTAGACTGATGAGCCCTACTCCATGTCTCTGATGCATATGTCAGTGTTGGCAGGATTATACTATTTCGTAGTCCCCTTTTCACCTCCATACTCACACTTCTACCCTTCATAATCCTCCCCAGTGATTCTATGACCTGTCTACCATTCACTGCTCTCTCCCAAATTTCTCCTTCCATACTTCCATAAAACTGTACCCAGGTACTTAAACTCCTTCACTTCCTCCATCATCTCATCCCCTAGAGTTATCTCACACTTCGTCCCAGTTGGTTCTCCCACTCAGTAAGGTGTTGTGGCAAAGTCAATCACTTCAGTTTCTGCCCTTTCAAATACCATCACCTTACTTTTACCCACATTCACCTTCAGTTTCCTTTATTTACACACGGACTGAAACTCATCCACTGGCCTCTGTAACTCCCTTTCACTCTCAGCCATCAACACAGTATCATCAGCAAACAACCTTCCCACCAAGTACATGTACTAATTTACTCCATTCAGCCTCATCTTGGCTCCCAGGCCATCCACTTTGGCCTTCATCTCCCTCAAACAATCATCCATATAGACATTGAACAGCCATGGTGACATAGGCCTAACACCCCTTGCCTCAACTCTACACTAATATAAAAATTTTCACTCAGATCACCCTCTACTCGCACACATGCTTATGCTTCTCTATAAAAGGCCTCAATGCCTTCCACTAAGTGCCCACCAACACCTTAGCACATCTCCCATAGCTCCCCTATCAACCCTATCATATTCATTCTCCATGTCCATGAAAACTACTAGGACCAAACCGGGGCAAACATATTGTGGAACCAAACATAGGGTGGAAATCAAACATGGTTAAAATGCACTGTCACACTGGGAAATTAGTTCATATGAAGGAAATTGGTAATTAACTTCCTTTTCTGTGGCTCTTTTTTTACTATTACCAGTGCAAATATTACTGGTACCTCATCATACAATACCTGTACTGTGCTCTTAATAGTATTTTTTAAGGTACTTTTAACTTCTAATACAGTAAACATTTGTGTATTGAAATGTATGATTATAAAATGCTGGTATTTCAGGTGAGATCTGTACTTTAAATAACAACCATGAGAGAGGAACATGAAGAAGAGTTGGAAGTGTTGCAGTCTATATATGAAGGAGACTCAAGTTTTAGTATGATTAATAATACTACATTTCAGTATAAGGTAAGTTCTGTTTGATTACCAACTACAAATAGTTTAAAAAATTATTTGCTCATGCAGTGGCTTAATGTTGGAAGCAAAATAATCTTTTATGTTTTTGCTTTGACTTTACATGCATAATATGGGCTAAGGGATATTACACAGTAGTGCTGCAATATGAAATGAAAGGTTGATAGAATATGCTGTATAATTTTGACAGGCAAATATATCTATAAATTTTCAGAGTTACGCACGTTTTTCAGATAGCAGATGCTTTTTCTACAGTTTTTCGTGTGATTCATACAAATTTAACATCAATTTATTGTGAAAATTTCCTGCTTTGGCCATCTCCATCACCCCAACCATCATAAAGGAGAGCCTGGGAATTTGGGGTTTCGGGTGTGAGAAAGCTTATAAGGTGATATAAGCTGCAATTAATAAATGTGAAATAAAAAAAATGCTGTAATATGAGAATCCAAGTCAGTTTTTTAAAACTAACTTCACCTAACCTAACCTGACCGGGGCAAAATATTGCGACCTAACCCGGGCAAGCTATTGGGACCTAACCCGGACAGACTACCAGGACCTAATGCCAGAGCAGGGTATTTCTGCAATTCATGGTTGTTAAAATTGTATGAATCACACGAAAAACAATTGGAAAAATAATATTTTGTCTGTCTGGGGGGGCCATATTTCCATTAAATGAGAGTTGTGCACAGTAAGACCTTTATCAAAGTAGCAGAAATTCAACCCAGATCACGTATATCATACTGAAAAATAGATAACTCGCACATGTATAATTCGGAAATAATACCGGTATCTATATACTTTATCCTTAACTGAAGATTGCCTAGACATAATATGCAATAATTTTAGATTAAGAGGAAAGAAGTCAAATACAATGCTTGAATGTGAATTTATGTGTTTCCTGAATTAATGGGTATTGAACCTAATGATGTTAACTCATTCCTCCGCAGTTCGGTGAGGCTGGGGATAATAAATCGTTCTTGGTAGAGATCAGCTGGGGTCCAGAATATCCTGATGAAGCTCCCACCATCAACCTCGATGTGTTCTACAATAAACACATGTTAGTTACCAAGGCAGACTTGTAATCAATTTTTTTTTATGTTAGAACATTGGTTTGCATGTCAAAACTCAGCACAGAACTGTAGTTACTGCACTAACCAACAAAACATTGCCAAAAGAGGCTCAATTCAGGTGGCCTTGTTCACTTTATGTACAATATATAATTGTTATCTTCATATTTCTTTACCGGTTCTGTATTTCTTTCCCATGAATAGATTATCTTCAGTCAAGGAGAAGATCATATCTGGACTGAAAGAGCAGGCAGAGGTGAACCTTGGTATGAGTATGACTTTCACATTGTTTGAGTGGCTGAAAGAAGCCAAGGATGAATTCTTGGATGAACAGCCATCTGTGCCTCTGCCTCTCATCACAGCCGAAGTCACTAATGATGTCGCTCAAATGACAGTCGAAGACCATGGAGAGGTTTGCACTTTCATGTCATGTTTAGATTATGGAATATCATAATTATGCATTGATCTGATTGTATTATTGTTGTTGTCATGTATCTCTGTAACTGTTTTTCTCCAAGAGGTGGGCCCAAAGTTTGATGAAAGGTTTATTGTTAACCAGAATATAGTATATTAAGTATAAGTCAAACTTATACAATACCTTCCATGACATTTACCCCATATACAGTAGCAGCAGAAACATTTTGAGGATTTTAATGAATTCCCTGTGTTATATATATCCTCTCACTCCCAACTCATCTTGTAGCAAAAGAAGGAGAAGAAGGAACAGCTGACCAAGTCCCAGAAGCGGCGGATTTGGGACCGTCAGAATGCAGCCGGGGAGCGAGCGCGAGGCCACAACTGGGTCGACATTATCAAGCACCTCTCTCAGACTGGAGGCAGCAAGAACGATGGATAACACACCCTTCTCCCCTAGTTCACTTCTCTTGGTTTTGTATGGTTTGTGACATAATTTCACTTAATGCTTCTGTGCAAATATTGGAGCGGGGCAATTTTTTTTTTTTTTTTTTTTTTTGTAGTGACAATTTACCACTCAGGGGAATTTTTGAAAGGAAATGAAAGTCATGCTGTGTAGGTCCCTAAAATTTTTATCCCTTGTGTGTCGAAGAAGCAGATACAGTAAAAGGTGCCGTAGTATTTGTGAAATGTTGCAGTATTTTTAAGTACTCAATCCTGCGATTCCTTTCAGTAGGGTCATAAGGTTTGGTCAGAAGTGTTAAAAGAAGAAAATGAACCACAACTTTGATCAGTAGGGAAACTCGATAACAAATCTTTACCCTCATTTATGTGGTTCACCCGTCCTTATACTTTCCCTGTCTCGACTATAATTTGCATTTTTCATTAGGTGCTCCATCATTCATATGATTAAACCATCTTGAAATTCACTGGTATCCCTGATTCCTTCTTTATCCAAAAGCAGAAAGAAAAATTAGTGAAGGAATGAAAGTACTGAAATACTATTTGATATCATCACTTAGCTACTATAGGTGATAGAATAGAATATGTTAGATCAGAAATGGTATTTACAAAGATCTGCAAGAATCAAGACTCCAGGCAATTCTTTGAGTCCCTCAAGACCTTGGCAGTAGTACTTCTCTGGACAGGGCTACAGGGGCATTGTTTATTCATTGATTACAATTTGCACCGGGGTTCTGTGGAGAGGAACTGCGTCTCATGGTAGTACCTAGATACATACTGGAGACATCGTGCCTTCAGTTGTCTGTAATAGTGATAGAAAAATGCAGGACTTGTCATTCTAGTACTGGATTATCAAGATCCAGATATCTATCCCCTGCTCATATCATGCACTCAAGATTGAGGTGAATTTCTGCCATGAACTGTCTCATTGTATAATGCATGCTTGCCTTGTCATCAGATCATTATGAAATTGTTCTTGTAACTCTATTTTAAGTCTTGTAATAAATTAATATCTTTTACTTGCAGTTCTTTTATATGATCTCTTGATTAATAACTATTCATTGCTATTTGTTCTCTTTCACTAGGATAAGGTTAAGTATTAGACACATGGTACATACACTATAAATGGACCCTTCATTATCAGGTAGGGTCTGGTGCTTGATAACTGGGCCCATTTCAGGTGTGTGTATTCTATATACCCTTCATGTCCCTCAAGAATTAGTTATAGGAGTTTCATCTCCAGCTAATGGAAGTACCAAGGCAAAGGTTGATAACACAAGAGCACCCCGAAGACAGACGAGTCATTAGACGCAAGAGACGTTTCCCCACTGACCCAGACTACACACCATTCACAAATCATCAGACAAATCACATCATTCACAACATAAAACACTCACCTGCCTGTGGTCCAGACAACATCAGTAACATACACCTTAAACACCTTGGACCACAAGGCATACAAGCACTCACTAACATAGCAAACTACAGCTACTCACACAACACATTACCCAACATCTGGAAACATGGAAACATTATCACCATCCCCAAACCAAATAAAGACCCCACACTACCCTCATCACACCGTCCCATCACCCTCCTTTGTACCCCCTCCAAAATCACTGAGCGCCTCATCATTAAACTAATCACACCACACATCCCCCTTGCATCTTCACAACATGGCTTCAGACCGCTACACTCAACAAACACCCTTCTTACAGACCTCACACAAAGAATTTTTGATGGCATCAACTCAGATAGACCCCCACACAGAACACTCTTAGTTACATTAGACATTAGTAAAGCATTTGATGCCATCCCCCGCCACAACCTCACAAACAAAATATACAACACAAACATGCATAATAACACCAAAAGATGGCTGGCCAGCTTCTTGGGAGGAAGAATAGCCCATGTTACATTTGCTGGTCAGTCATCTAACATTAAAAATTTCACCAATGGTGTCCCCCAAGGCTCTGTACTCTCACCCACCCTTTTCAACCTATACATGCACGACATACCAACACCCCAGGCACCACAAATACACATAGCCTCCTACGCAGACGACATAACACTCACATGTACACACAGAAACGCAGACACAGCCACCCTCATCCTCCAACCCTACCTCAACACACTCAATGCCTGGTTCACCACAAACAGACTTAAAATAGCACCCACCAAGTCAACTGTCACCCTTCTCACCAACTGGAACGCAGAACACCGCTACACACCACACCTCACCATAAACAACACACCTATACCACACACACACACACCCAAAATACTTGGCATAACATACAATACATCCATGACATTCAAACAACATATTACGACCATCAAAAACAAATGCATGCAAAGACTTAAAGCCCTCAGATCACTTGCCAGCACAACATTCGGACATAACAAGGAAACCACAACCACAGTATACAAACAATATATTCGATCAGTGATGGATTATGCAAGCCCTGCCTGGGCTTCAAACCTCACTGAGACTCATCACAACACCCTTCAAACCATACAGAACAGAGCCCTAAAGACAATCACAGGCTGCACAGCTACCACACCCACAGACCACCTACACTACGAAACCAAAGTCCTCAAAATCAAGGATCACCTTGACATGAGAGGCACACAAACACTTGCTGCAGCCTCCACAAACCCACACCATCCACTACACTACATGGCACAACACCCACACATGCCAAGGAACATCAAAACAACACCCAGTACACGATACCATACACAAATACTATCATCTCTTACACCCTGCCCACCCCAAACCAATCTCCAGAAACACATCCATACTCAAATCACTCATCAATCCATCCAAACACTCAAAAATAACACTCAGCTGCATGCACGACCTCCTGACATCCACCCATCCGAATCCTCCCTTCCCCGTGAGGACAGAGTCCACCTGGCCAGGCTGCGGTGTGGCCATCACCCGGCCCTTCTGACTTATCAGAAGAGGCTGGATGGAGCCATTGTGGATGCCTGTCCAGGATGTAACACAGCACCCCATTCTATTAAACACATCATTGAAGACTGCAACGCACACAACCACACTCGCCAACAACACAACATACACTCTCTGAGGGCACTGTGGGAAAGCCCGGTTCAGGCCATGACCTTCCTCAGGAGCTCGGGGCTGCTCGGCCAGACAGCTTGAGGAACTTCAACAACAACAACAACACAAGAGCAGTCGAAGCAACTGTATATTGGTGGCTTTGAAGATTGTGATTGGAAGTGGGGAATTCTGGTTAGTTCCCACACCACAGACTGTCCAGGTGGCCACTACTTCGAGGAAATACTCATCTCCTCTCAATTCCTAGTATTTTACAATGAGAATTTAGCGAAGAAACACCTTCTCCAAGAGGAATTTTTAATAATACAACCCTATGCATGCAGCTGAGTGTTACAGAGTGATTGGATGGAACAGAGTAATTGGAGTACGGATATGCTATTGGAAGTGAGTTTGGGGCTAGGCAAAGTGGGAGGAATGACAGTACTTGTGTATGATAATGTGTGATGGGTGTTATTTTAATGTTCTTTGGTGTGTGTGTGTGTGATGTTTTGTAATACTGGGAAGGTGTCCTATACATACCTGTATACTAAACTAATAGAAATGGTGATTTCAAACCTACCAAAAAAGCACCTTTTATAAATATATTTTATTTTTATACTGTAATGCCAACAATACAGAACATTTCCATCTGGGCATTAACAAACTGGTTGACAGTTTACTGTTTAAAAAATCCACTTCAAAGTGTCACAGAAACCATTTTATACTGTATATAATACTCCCAGGACCTCTATAACATTATATTAACAGTTCAGGATTTTTTTTTTTTTTTTTTTGTGCCACCTTTATGCTGTACCTGTTGCAAAAGGTGATGTTTGCTGAATTACAAGACCTAAGATATAATCATATGACTCTGGCATCGGTAATATATTATACGAGGTACAGTACACCTTGAGTTGGTTTTCTCTAGCTGTAAGTAAATGTCCACAGTTAATATCAACAGGGTGTCTAATGACTGGGACATGCTGGAATCTTAACACACAGGTGGAGAAATTCATTGACTGTCATCTATAGACAACAGGAGCTTAAGGAGAACATTACTGTCTTCTGGGTTAAATAAAGTGCTGCTGATTCCTCCAAACTAGGGTAGGGAATAGATAACTTCTGTGTTGTAGCATATTTTGGAGGGAATCAGTAAGTAGCCCTCCAAATCCCAGACATAAAATGACCCCTTTAAAGCATGATCCCTGAGGCTCTAGGGACAAAGAGCTTGCTGGCTTTGACACTGACTTGCATGTGGAACTTGCTGCGAACATGGTGCCAGTACTTGATGTCACGGCGTTTCCTGAACAGTGAGACAAATATTAGTGGGAGGATCAATAATGGGGAAACACAAATGAAAACAAATTATTAATACCTGGTACTGTATATTAAATGACAAGCCTATGTAAGTAGAAACACTAATGATTCATGAGCAATATTAATGTGTAACATAAAGCACTAAGTTTATGTAATGATGATTCTACTGCAATGAGTTATCTCAGTTCTCGGGGATTAACTTCAGCTTTTCACTAGTAGATGGGGCAGAGAAACTATGTGCTATTGTCCACAGGAATTCATACACACTTGCATACCAGACAACCCTGACCATAACCCATACATACTAGACTTAGGCCGCGTTTACACCAAGCGAATCGAATCGATTCAATTCAATTCAATTCATTGCGATTCATGAATCGCTATGATGCGCCACGTTAATTCTTATGGAATCGTTTACACCAGGCGAATCGATTCAATTCAAATCAAGCCGATTCATGGCGATTCAGAATCAGTGATTGGTTTGGACCCATTTTTTCATCAGTCAAGGCGCGTCAGCCGAGCAGGAAGCATTATTATGAATGTGGAACTCCTCCTGCAAGACGGTAATTGGTATTCTGCTTCTTAATAGAGGGCCCCATCAACTCAACCAACATCTTAAATTGTTCTGTGGTCATCCTAAAGAAGTCATAAAACTTTTTAGGATTATTGACCAAATCTGGGAACAAATGTCCGAAGCTCCCAAATTCTGGTCTTCTATCATTTATGGGATGCACCCATAGTCGATGCCTCCGCCTCCGTCTACGCTTTCGAAGCCACAATAGCAATGCTATTTCTGCAACAGCAAAGACATCCATCCTCCTCGGAGGCTGCCTTGGTACTGAATGATGTGTTAATCTGATTCAGTCGGTTGGAACTATGCCGATTCAAAATGACTCGAGTCAAATGATTCTTCATGAATTGAATCGATTCGATTCGCTTGGTGTAAACGCAGCCTTATTCTTATCTAATAACCCAGATGACTATGTTACAGAAGAATTGTCACCACTCGGTACATCTGACCACTGCCATAAAGGCCTCTTTCTCTACATCCCAAACTCCTACCCACGCCGAACACGTCACGGTGACAAAGTGGCACTACGACAGGGTGGATTGGGAGGGATTCAGAAATTATTTAGTCGATATTCCCTGGAGATCATTCTTTTCAAACGATTCAAACTGCACTTTATACCATATCACTGATTTCATCAAAATCGGAATGGAACTTTTCATACCATCCTAGAAATACAACTAAAGATCTGACTCCCCAAAATGGTTTGACCATAACTGCGCCCGAGCAATATCACAAAAAGCAATAGCCTATAATGCATACACAAAATCAAGAACATTAGAATCATATAATTATTTCCAAATTGTTAGAAATCATGCTAAAGTGGTTACAGGCCTGGCCAAATCTAACTTCCTCCATAAACAGGCAAACAAATTATTAAATAAACCCAATGACAATAAAATTTTTTGGTTAACTCTTTCAATTCCAATTTCAATAAAGCATCATCCATACCAACTTTAAAATCTCTAATAGGTACACTAGTAAGTGACCCACGTGGAAAAGCCAATATCCTTGCCAGTATATTCTCCACTAACTCAACCATGGAAGATAGGGAACAGAATATTCCTGTACTCAATATTGAGTCCCCAGAAATTCCCACTTTGAAGATCCAGACCAAAAATGTTAAAAGAATCATAGATAACTTAATTTCTGACAAAGCCCCTGGTCCAGACGAAATCCCTCCTGTTGTCCTAAAAGAATGCTCCTCAGAACTGGCTCCCATTCTTTCCAAACTATTCTGCTTATGTATTCGAACTGCCTCTTTCCCTCAAACCTGGAAAGAAGCAAATATCCACCCAGTGCCCCAAAAAGGCACCTCATCTGATCCAACCAACTACAGACCAATAGCTATTACTTTCACTTTGGGTAAAGTATTTGAAATCGTAATCAATAATCACATAACGAAACATCTCGAAACCAAAAACTGTTAAATGATAAACAATATGGATTCAGAAACGGACGATCCACTGCCGACCTACTCAGCTAAATTACACATAAAAATTTTCAGTCAATAGATCAGCATGGTGAAACTCATACAATAGCTCTAGATATCTCCAAGGCCTTTGATAGAGTATGGCACCAATCCTTCTAACTATGGTCTTACATCATTGGTCCCATTTATTTCCTCATATCTCAACAACAGGAAAATCCGTGATATAATAGAAGGTATTTTTTCAACATTCCATAACATTAATGCTGGCGTCCCTCAGGGATCAATCTTGGCCCCAACTTTGTTCCTTATACACATCAATGATACCCACAACCCTATCCATTCTTATGCAGATGAATCAACACTTCATAGTTCATTCACACTTAATCTACCATTTGTAAAAACTGATGTTCTAAACTCCAAAATTAACACTGCAATCTCTTTAAATCAGGACTTATCCATAATCAACGAATGGGGACAGACAAATTTGGTCTCTTTCAATGCTAATAAAACTCAATACATTCAATTTTCCAATAGACAAATATTTCCCTTCTGAATCACTCATAACTTTCAATAATACAAATATTCCCTTATCTTCAAGTATTAATATCCTTGGTGTATCCCTCAGTGCTAACCTCAGATGGACATCCTATGTTCATTCAATTGCTAAAAAGGCCTCGCAAAAATTAGGTCTCCTCTACAGAGTTCGTGAATTTTTCACTGACGAGCAGTTAGCTGTAATATATAAGTGATGTTCGTTCTCAGATGGAATACTGCTCACTACTATGAAGTGGATGTGGGGCGGTGGCACTTAGGTAATTAGATGATAAAATTCAAAATAAAGCTGTACGAATTATCAATAACCCTCTAATCACAAATGAATTCCCTCCTTTACACATCCGAAGAAATGTTGCATCCCTTGCCTTATTTTATAGATATTATCACAGTAAATGTTGGGATGAGCTTGCCCTAATTGTGTCACCTCATTGCATCTTTCCCCGTGGTACCAAGTCAGCTGCTAGAGCCCATCACTTTGCAATCTCTCCTCCCCAATGTAGAACTACTGCTTATCACAACTCATTTATTCCCAGAACCACATCGTTATGGAATGCACTTCCTCAAAACTGCTTCCCACCAGTTTTTAATCCTCAGTCATTACTTGTTTTCGAGGGTTTACAACATATAGAAAATGTATGAGTAGGTAACTGCAATACAACATTATTATTTGGTTTGTTGTTTTGTAATCAAGTCACTTGGTAGACCATTAATTGCAATACTTCCAGAATAATGAATGACCTCTCTTTCCATATAGCATGTGTAAGAATTCTTGTGGCTAACTGTAAATTACACTATAATAAATTATGGAATTGCAATACTCACCTCTCCACTTCAACTTTAGTAGATCCCTGCCAGCCCAGCATGCGGTAGCTGTTCATGACACTGCGCAGGGACGCCCCATGACTCTTTCTTTGTACAACAGCCATACTCTTGGGGTCCAACTTTTGTCTGCAGGGAAAGGGGTATCATATTTAATCAATCAATTTACACTGGGTGAAGGAAATGTTAAAAAAGAAAGGAGAGAAATGTTAAAAAAGTAAAAAGGGAAAGGAATTCATATAGTCATTGAAAATGTCTTGGTATTTTAGCTAAATTGAGGATATAGGGATTTACAACAATTTCAGTACTGTTCTATCAATAAATTTTCAGGACAAACTACATCCTCATGGTAATATTAAAAAATGTGTTACTATTACAGTAGGCATCCCAGTTGTGAATGCACCATACAGATCCAATAATTTGAGTACAGGAAGGTAGAGAAACAGCATAGTTTCTCAGCTTGTCAAATTACAAAGACGAACAATCACATTTTACCACAATGTGGGGATAACTGGATTTATACAGCCACAGTCTTTTTTGTATGCTGGCATACTGTATTGTGATGTTTGGATATCAACTCACTTGCAATGTTAAAAATAAGTAAACCATTATGGTAAGAAAAGGCATGCTTTAAATTTCCTTATCTGTCCTCAATGGGAAGAGAGTATGGGTTGAATGATTAAACTTCTTCAAGGAAAATGCATTTCGCATTGCAAAAGAATGGGAATTGAGCGATGAAGAAAACTTTTCCTCAAAGAAGTGACTGCATTACAGAAATTAAGAACACAGTACTGTAGCGTAAAGTCTATTGCTAATGTATAACTTTTTTTTTTTTTTTTTTAAGGCTTTCAACCTAAATAGACTAAATTGAAACATCAATAGTAAAGCTACCTACTCAAATATATATATATAATTTTTGTAATGCACTGATGGGAGACAGAGTTCTTACTTGTAGTAGCGCCTCAAGGATCTGTGACCAATGACAGCACCTGAAGGAAGCACCAGTTCATAGGCATTTCCGTACAGTACATTCTGATCAACCACATCATCGGGTGTCGGACCTTCACCTGTAATGAAGAATACCACCAGTAGTAGTTTAACGGGAGATTATCTTTAAATTGGTGAGCTACCGATTCCTCCAAAGTATGCCACAAAACAGATCACTCATTAAAGTAACATAAAGTTTGTCTGTTTCCTGGCATAGTTTTGAGGAATCATCGACCTTCCAATTCACCATCAAGAAGATCTCACCTTAAGCAGACATGCACAAAATAATTTTTTCTTGGTTAAAGGAGCCACTTTATGTAACTATCAAGTAAAAATAGGGTTGCTGATTTGGACTTGACATTCACTCTCCATTCATTAACCATTTACAAACTGTACCAATGAAAAGTGACGTTAAGGATACATTAGAGCACCTTGATCCCTCCAAAGTATGCCAAGAAACAGGACCAGATTAACAAGAATAATGTAGTACTGTTGCATGTAATAGTTTGGAGGGGATCAGCAATTCAGAATTACCACCAACACTATACTACCCCCTTAAGGATCAAAGCTAACCTGCATCAGGGTACGATGAGGAGTAGTCATAGAAGTCCGCATATTCTACCAAGCCGTCGCCCTCCAGTATCATCCTGCGGTGATGCTTGTCGTTGATGTGCTTGCGAACTGAGGTAAGGTTGGGGGTCTTCTTGGCTTTCCACTGGCACCCTGGACACTCAAAACCACATCCAATCTGTTGACAGCAAGTTAAAGACGTCTGGATTCATAAATCATATCCTGTACATTTGAAGTTTAAGTATGGGTGGATGTACTAGATCCTTTTACCAAGACTGTACTGTCCAACCTCAACATACAATGAATAATTACTTGTATCCACCACTTTATTTTACAATCAGTCCCTCATTGAAGACCATCAAATGTTTTCCCAGGCTTCTATTATTCATTACTATACAGACTAAGTAGATTTGCTGTTTAAAGGGTATTGTTAAATTTATTTATTTTGTACCGAGGGCCTAATGTATGTAAAGAAATCTTGCCTCACCAACAGTACATCTGGTGAGAGAAAGAGAGAGAGAGAAAACTCGCCTTTTGTCCGAGGTATGTGAGCAGACCCGGCACATCAATACAGTACTCAAGGTCGGGGATGAAGAAGGAATGTTTGTCAGTGAGGTGGAGCAGCTCGGTCTCCACATTCTTGCTGTGGTGGTTACAGAACAGACAGTCCAGGAGTGGTATTGCCTCACCCATATACCACTCATCATCATCCACTTCCTCAATCTAGTGTTAATGAAAAAAAAAAATAATTACCACAACATTAAAAAGAAAACAAGTAAATACTACAGCAGTAAAAATTTAAAATGAGTAATTATTACAACCATAATACAGTATGTACTACTACTATTATCACTTATAATTATAACATGGCAATATCTATGTCTCGTTATTATTGCTCCACTCAAGAGGTAACCAGAATCCATTTTAGTTAAGTGTATACAAACCTCCATATCCTCCTCATCATCATCATCCTCCTCCTCCTCCTCCTCTTCATCATTATTATCTTCTGATTTAGCTTTTGCTGCTGCCTTTGCTGCCGCTGCTGCTTTTTTCTTGTTTATCTCATTTCTTGATTCTAAAAAAAAAACACCATACAGTTGTAGTAGCAATTTTAGTAGCAGTAGCTGTTGTAGTACCATAGTAAAAATAGCAATGGTAAATTAGGCTTGCGTTACAGCATTCAAAACAGTTACGATGCATGAACAGATGTCCCATACCTTTTAGAAGCTATTACAATGCAGGTATATATATCTTTCTACATAATATTTTGAAAAAGCAGCCAGTCCATGTGGGAATCAGGTCTACATAAACAGCTTAAGGGGAAAAATATCTTGTTGGTGAATTGGAAGGTCTCCGAGTCCTTCAAACTATTTCTGACTATTATTTTTATCATTATCATCTCTCTCTCTCTCTCTCTCTCTCTCTCTCTCTCTCTCTCTCTACACCAGGAAACAGACACCCTCAGTGGTACTAATAGGGGGACCTGTTTCCTGGTATATTTTAGAGGAATCAGAGACCTTCCAATTCCCCAATAAGAGAGTCTTCCCTTAAGGAGGTAATTCTTTTTTGTTACATTGGAGTGCCTTGATTCCTCCAAAGTACAGTATGCCAGGAAACAGGACCAGATGAACAAAGATAATGGTGTTCTGTTGCTTGGAAGAGCTTGGGGGATTCAGTTGCTCCAGATTTACCAACACAAAATTTCCCCCATATATGTATAATACCTTCTGAGAGACACATTTCCATATGCTTCTTAGACTGCAAGTGATTGTCATAAGCTTGGTCAGTGGTGAAGGTCTTCTTGCATATTCGACAAGGTATTTTCTCTGGTGCTTTCTGGAAAAACCCAAGAATGTAAAAAATGAAAACTGGTGTAAATTGTGGGTAAATATCTACTCTATTGCCGCTTAGTATTACAATGTTTTAACCTTCTTTACCTACTAACTTATAACATTCTAAGACATTTTTCTTCTATGGTATTTTCTTCGGAAATGCCCCATTTCCAAGAGAGGGCATAATCAAATGGGGCATTTTGAAATAAGCCTAGGACCTAACCTAGACCGAAGCAGACTACCGGGACCCGTTTTCGAGATATGCCCCATTTTCACATTCAATACAAACAAGGGGGACCCGCGGGAATGCGGGGTTATGGGTGGGGGAAAACACACATTTCACTATGGTTCTGATTTTATAATACACTTCCTATCGTTATTTCAGTTGTTTATGGTGATAATCCACGTTCTTAAAGACCCATGCCATCATTGGGGGGGGCGTTGGATAATGTGGGTTTTGGGTGGGTAGACAGGCTACTCCTTAAACTATTGGCTAGGGCCGTGCAGTGTTACCACAGCCGGCTAGGTCCCGGGAATTTGCCCCGGACACTTTATGATAATTTACACCGGTTATATCCCAGTAGTTTGCCCAGGTTAGGTCCCGGTAGTCTGCTGTGGTCTAGGTTAGGTTAGGTTAGGTTGGGTCAGGTTAGGTCAGACTAATTTCCAAATTAACCATTTGAATATACCTCATCTTGGAGATCTGGTATTTGTGGAAGGGTCGATGCCGAGAGCCCACAGATTTCCCATGTTTGTATTGGGAGTGAAAACGGGGCATCTTCGAGAGAAACACCAAAGATGAAAAGTGTCTTAGAATGGTCCAAAATAGTGGATAATTATACCAAAATATACAATATAGTGAACGGAATACTTGTCTACTTTTACTAATAATTTCCTTCCTTTTCATATTTCCTACATAAATAATGAAACACAGGAGTAACAAAAGGAATAAAAATAATTACCAGTGTGTTCTCTTGTATTGTTTTCATCTGTCCCACACGTTCATTGAAAACTTCTCTTGATACGGGTGGCAATTCTGACACCTTTCTCATTAAGTTATACCGATGCCAGTCTGATTGAAAGTGTTCCCTCTGCCCCTCAAAGCTCTGGAACGCCACATGACAGCTTAGACAGGTGAAGGCGGACATTATCAAGGCAAAATATGGACTAAAAGATGGTGTTTGTTGTTGTTGTGTCTCTCAATGTGGTGGTCGCCTTCTGTATAACTCGGTGTTGCCAGATCTCCTTGACGAAATATCCCTTGCTTTAACTTCT
Organism: Petrolisthes cinctipes; assembly: GCA_033782935.1. NCBI lineage: Eukaryota > Metazoa > Arthropoda > Malacostraca > Decapoda > Porcellanidae > Petrolisthes > Petrolisthes cinctipes. The sequence continues at coordinate 74,731 of JAWQEG010005247.1, forward strand.
GAATTATTTTCTTGTTTGCCTCCAAAATTCCATGTTTATATTCTTGAAGATGGTCATACATTTAAGAAATTTCCATGTTTACTCCTCAGTATTCTTCGTATATATATTATCCCTGTGTGGACTTAATTAAAATTACTCTAAAAACATGGAAATTTTCCTGTATCTGGCAACACTACTTTTGTTGCTGTCAGACTCATTCGCACTCAAGGCTAACTCGGCTCCAATGAGAGAGAAAATAAAAAAACATGCAAGATATTCGCACTTTTGTTTATTTTTTATGAAAGGTGAATATGATATAGAAAAGAAAAAATGGGTGAAAATAGTTTATGGTACTGAATTTTTGTTGCAAAGTAGGCATAGACATATCCAAACATGGGGCAACAACTCTACTCGCACCTTGTACTGTACCATATATTTTATATATACAAAGGAGTACAGTGTATGTATGGTAAAATAAGCTAAATATTTATGTATGCACTTTACTAGTAACTAAATTGTACTATTAATATGTCGCTTTTGCAATCAATTACGTAACTTTTCCCAAGGCCCAAAGGCATTTCTGGATATTTCCACCACATCCCCATATCTATATACTTGTATAAATGGAAATATCACACTCATAATGGTATTATAAATAATTCAAGTAATTTATTCCATATTTATAAATATGTTTTTTATTGTGTATTAAAAAAGTTCAAAATATGACGCAAGAGTTTGGCTATACATCTATCAAATTATATAAATGCATTTTTCATCAAAATAAGTGTGTGACTGGCTATTTAGTTGATATATATTTAGAAATACAATATTTATTAACATTTCTAATATAGTTTTATTCAAAATATATATATTTGAATATTTATTGTAAATCAATATATATATTTAGCAGGTATCATTATACATTACTCTGGTATATTATTCCTTCTCTATTTATGTATTTTACAGGTGGTATTAAACTAAAATAATACATAATATATGTAAAATGATGAAAGTGTACAACCAACTCCTCAACCATTGTCGTCGACAGCCATATCTGGCAAGTTCTGTATTCATCTCTGCATTTACACCTTGTATTTTTGCTGGTAAGTCCTCTCCTAACACTCCATAGTATCTGGGAATATAGGGTACATATATTAGACCACAATTTATTTTGGTGTGGGGAATAATTAATGAATAAAATGCGACTTTAAAGAAGGCGCATGCTCAGACCAACTTCGATTTACCAATGCATTACAACATGTAATATATATTTATAGCCAACCATACCCGGTCTAACACACACCCTCGCACACACCACCAATCCTAACACCATCTAAGGGACTAATTAAGGTGTGATTGGTTGATTAAGGGGTATAATTCCAGGTACATCTGCTGTTTGTGTGTGTGAAGGACAGACAGGGGGACGCCATCATAGCAGTTGTTGGCTGGTTCCTGAGCACACCATATCTCTCAACACACACTCAGCCTTCGACGGCTTTTTCATGATTTTATTCAGTTGCCACAGTGAGTATCAAGAAGACGTGTTGTTCGTATAATTTTGGCATGTGTGAGGTTTTTTTTTTATGGTATATATATGTGTGTGAGTGAAAGGTTCGTATGAATGATTCAACGTCGTAGCAAATATTCGATGCTGTAATTATGTATTTATTTATTTATTTTTTTATCGTTATTTTCTTTGGGTTGTTATAGTTGACATGAGTATGAAGACGTGTTGGTATAATTTGGCATGTGTGAGTTTGGATGGTAAGTGTGTGAGTGAAAGGCATGAATGGAATTATCTTCGTAGAAAAAAAATAAAAAATCCAATGCTGTATTTTTTTATTTTTTTTTTAAGGATACTTATGGTTGCCACAGTGAGTATGAAGACGTATTGGTGTGATTTGGTATGTATGATGTTTTGCAAATAGTGTATGTATGAGTGAGTGAAAGGAATGAACAGATTCAACATCATAGTAAAAATTTGATGTAATTATTCTTTTTAATCGTATTTTTAAAAGATTGTTATAGTTGACAGGATTAATATAAAGATGTGTTGGTATAATTTGGCATGTGTGGGTTGGTAATGGGTGTGTTATGTATGCGTGTGTAAAAGTTATGAACAGATTCAACGTCTTGGCATGCAGTAATTTTTTTTATCGTGATTTTTAATGAACTGGTATGGTTGACACAGTGAATGAGGTTTTTTATTAGTAGGATTAAGGTGATATGTGTGTGAGACTTGAAGGGAGGGAAAGGTGAACAACATAACAGATAGCAAATGTGTTTATATTATTTTATGAAGATTTCGGGGTTTGCTTTGGTAGTCATAATAAATACAAGCATCAGTATACATTTGTATATACCTGTGACATATTTATGAAGCTCTGTTCCTTGTAAAATAATGTATTAGAGGTTTGAGTTTAATTTGTTGTGGAATGTTATGTACAGCTGTTGATATTGCCATTACATATTGATAATTATACAGTAGGTTGATTATAGAGGGATGTTTAGCTGTGAATGATATGGGTTGCCATACAGTTTTATAAGGAGAGATTCTCTTATTTAATTTGGAAGGCTACTCCTAGCTATACCAGAAAACAGAAGCCCTCAGTGGTACTAATAGTGGATCTGTTTCATGGCATAGTTTGGAAAAATCAGTGACCTGATTCACCAACCAAAGAATTTCCCCTTTACCCTGGAATGACTGGGATTTTCTTGTGACTGGCAATACTATACAACATCTGGAATGACTTTACAGTATAAGATATGGGAAAAAACAGCTGTTCTTATAAGAAAGCTTGTATTATTTATTAGCTTTTGGATATCAGTGGGAATAACCATTTGTTTTAAGTTTTAGGAAACGGTTGTCTGACAATGTTTTTTAGTTAATCATCTATAGTTAAAAGTATTGTTTCAATTTTTATTGTAGTTTAGTATTCTGATAGGGCCAAACTAGTTTTCTTTGAAGGAGAGCATTCCTGGCATGATCAATCAGCAGCTGTTTTGGTCTTTGATTAAATCTGTAAATAATGGTGGATAATTTTGTGTTCTTGGGAAGCCAGTCATAAAATGGGATGTTAGTGAGAATGAAGGAAAGGGGTGTGGAAGTTAATGCTGGTAATAGTATCATTTGGGTAAATTAACAGTGCTAACCCAGGCATCCTTCAGCCCTCATTGTACAAAACTAACAATTACTGGCAAATTGGAGCTTCTTAACCCATGTCCAGATGAATGAGCGTGCCCGAAGGGCAGCGCGGTTGATAAACAATATCTATAGGGCATGCCTGTGAATGTTGTCCATACGGCAGAGTTGGTGAGTGGGCAGACGTGCCTGACAATACCAAAAGGTTGTTGTTGGTACGATAAACATGGTGTCCAGTACTACTAAAGAAAGTATTGTGTATCATACACATTGCTGTGGGGGGAAAAAAAATGGTGCAAAGTTTGATCAGATAGCATAAATGCTTTGGGGAGGTGCAAAGTATGACTAAATAAAATGAAAATGCTCTGGGGAGCCATACCTGGTGCTACAACAATCCTACAAGAGCTACGGCAAAGCTGTATCAACTTAACTGTAAGTGATTTAGACCATTAAATGCTGGGTGGCTCACTGTAGGACTTCATGCTAGACATAAGTTCCTGGTGTCTGCAGAGTTAAAACAAGTGAGAAGTGTAAGGCAATCCTTGTATAGATCCCTGATACCTTACATCAGGCAATGTCATAGCTCCTCAAGTCACCGGGAACTGGCTGCTGATTTCGCTCAACACAGGAACTGGCATTTGATTGGTTTGCCAGTCGAATGTGCCTGATGACAGGCATGTCCACTGATCATACCCGCTTGTCTGGACATGGCTTGAGCCATCCAAACACAATTCCCCTAGTTTTATATGGAAATACCCTGTGTCCTGGCATTGTTTGAAATTGGTAGCCCATTTCAGATTACAGTACTATTGGCCTGTGTTGAAATGACTTGATTGTGCTTTTGGCAATTTAAAGTATTTAATCGCATTTCTTATCCAGGATTATCGGCCACTTCAGTTAGCTATTTTTAATCTGCATTTGTTAGGAACATATATGTCCATCTCTTAATCATTCACAATCTATATTCATAACACTTTTATCAGTTTTTGTCCATTGTTTTTTATGCTCATTAATTGTACAATTTAACCACAACCAACACCCTGTCATTTGCATATTGGACTGAGTGGATGATAGAAAGGAGACCAAAAGTGAGTTGTCTTCCTGTTTGGCAAATGTCCGTGGTGGACTAAATGTTATGTAGGTACAGTAGAGCTAAGTTGGTACAGGTTGTTTGAGAAAGAAATGTTTGAACATTTTGCTGCAGGCTTATAGTGCTCCTTTAAGTTAAAGCCACATGTGCTACATTTTTATATTTTTTGAGCTTTAATGTATATTTTTAAACTTTTTACTGACATAAAAGTTATATGCATTTTTAACATACCATACTGTAAATGAAAGCATGAAAGTTTTCATAATGCTGTTGCAACTGAAGCTTATATGATATGTATACTATACCTTAATCAAAATACGATAGCTTAGTGTTGGCTGTGGTCATGGACCTTTAAGCTGTGTTGTGTGCAAAACATGGACTCGTTTCCTATTTTATTCCCGACCCTCTAATCAATGAAAGTTTCATTAGATTAGACAGTATTTTAGTAACCCCAGTTAGTGAGTGAAATAAGTTTACTGTTGATAATTTTGTAAAATAGTTTGGAGAGGAAATATATTAATTCAGCACAGTGTTTCTCCATACTGTTTGGTGGGTATGATGAATGAAAAGGCCATTAGGTTACATAAGTATCATAGTAAGCCCGGTGTGGAAGATAAACCTGTCGTTAATATTTGTCCAGAGAGGAAATGTGTTTGTGGTATGAACTGATGGCTCTTGGTATTACGGGGAGATTCTCTTGTTGGCTAATTGGAAGGCTACTGATTCCTCCAAACTATACCAGAAAACAGATCTCCTATTAGTACCATTGAGGGTGTCCGTTTTCTGGCATAGTTAGGAGGAATCAGAGACCTTCAAAATCACCTACAAAAGATTCTCCCTTTATGGGTTGGTGATGAATGAAAGTGCCATTAGGGTTTTCAAGAAGGTGACAGAGTAAGCCCACCAGTGTGTGAGTTGCGTGGGTGTATGTGGGTTAGTGTGTGGGCAGTATTGACGTCTGTAGAGAGGGGATCTGTGCTGCCAGATAGGATAATCTTCCCTCACATACTCCTTATTGATTTTTGGAGAGATGTTACCATATTCTGCCACTCCCCAGCATGTCTGTATTGATTAGGGTTGAGGAAGCCTGTTGTAAGAGTGAGTTGTGTTGTGAGGCATGTGGTTGGTGTGATATAATTCAGTCTTGGCAACACAGCGTCTGGTGCCTGTTGCGTATACCGTTTCCATGGCAACCACCTCTCTCTTGCTCAGGAGTGGCTGCCTCCCACCTCCTCTCCCTCCACTTTGTCCCCTCTTTACCTCCTCCTCCTCCTCACACCTACCTTGTCCTTACCCCTATCTGGAGTGAGGTGCTTTGGAATGACCTAAGAGTGAAGTAACTGACTAGGGCAGACACTCGACTTCAGTAGCTATTGGGGGAATTGCATTAGCAAGTAATAGAAGGCTAACACATACTTGCATAGTACAGTAAATGCCTTCAAGAACAAAGTGAAACTAACACCTTCCTTCTGTCATCTCCTACCAATACCTCACACATCCCAATGTCCAATCCTTCTCTCTCCCCTTCTTCTCCACTCCTCTTTCCACTCTTCTTCCCCACTCCTCATTACCCTCTTCTTTTCCACTCCTCATTACCCTCTTCTTCCCCACCCCTCTTTCCCTTCTTCTTCCCCACTCCTCTTTCCCCTCTTATTCCCCACTCCTCTTTCCCCTCTTCTTCCCCACTCCTCTTTCCCCTCTTCTTCCCCACTCCTCTTTCCCCTCTTCTTCCCCACTCCTCTTTCCCCTCTTATTCCCCACTCCTCTTTCCCCTCTTCTTCCCCAGTCACTCGCTCCATTTGCTTCTCTCCCTTCCCCTCCCGTCCCCACCCCTCCTACGTATCTTTTCTGTCCATTCTTTTGTGACACCATTTTCTTTCCTTCTCTCCCCAGTCACCTTTCTCTCACCCCTTCTCTCACCCTTCCCCTCACTTCTCTCACCCTTCCCCTCACTTCTCTCACCCTTCCCCTCACTTCTCTCACCCTTCCCCTCACTTCTCTCACCCTGCCCCTCACTTCTCTCATCCCTCCCCTCACTTCTCTCATCCCTCCCCTCACTTCTCTCATCCTTCCCCTCACTTCTCTCATCCCTCCCCTCACTTCTCTCATCCTTCCCCTCACTTCTCTCATCCCTCCCCTCACTTCTCTCCCAAGTCCTTTCTCTTTTTCCTTCCCAACCCCCTTTCACCCTTCCCTCCTCTCACTTCTCTTCCCCTCCAATCTCCTTTCCCTTCATTCCCCTCACTCTCTTTTCCCTCCCCAACCCCCCTTTATCCCTTTCCTCCCTTCACTTCCCTCCCCAACCCCCTTTCTCTCTTCCCTCCCCTCATTTCTCCCTCCCATCCCCTTACTTCTCTCTTTTGTCCCCAATCCCCTTCTCCTTTCCTTTCTCCCTCCCCAACCCAACCCAACCCAACCCCCTTTCTCCCTCCCCTCCCCAACCAAACCCCCTTTCTCCCTCCCCTCCCCACACTTCTCTCATTTGTCCCCAACCCCCTTTCTCCCTCCCCACCCCACACTTCTCTCATTTGTCCCCAATACCCTTCTCCTTTCCTTTCTCTCCCCTCCCCAACCCCCTCTCCCTCCCCTCCCCACACTTCTCTTGTTCGTCCCCAATCCCCTTTCTCCCTCCCCTCCCCTCCCCTTACTCCTCTCTTTCGTCCCTTTGCCTGGAGAGAGAGTTCACAGGCTGGCATTGGCTCACACGGGGATCAATACTCCTGTGCCCTTGAATACTCTTTATCTCGAACATTCCTCTATTTTAGTCTATCACTCCATATTCCTATTTTGGTCCATCATTACCTTCTTTTCTCTATTCCTTTATATTTCTATTGCTCTAGTGCTATATATATATATATATATCCATTGTTTGCTTGTTTATCACTTGCAATTTTTGTATAGAAATCTGTTTTTATCATATGCTATTTTTCCTATTACATTTTATTGTTATTTTGCACTATTATTGTCATACTCGTTATTGCTATTTATGGTTGTCTTTATTTGTAATTTCCTCCTTAAGTAATTGGGATGATGGTACATAATCCAGTGTTTATACCCAGTACACTTGTGGACGGCGGCTCGGTACCACAATTCAGAATCTTTGCCAAACAGATCCAAATGAGACAGCACAGGTAAACAAACATCCAGGCCTGAACAAAAACCTGTGAATATAAAACCCTTCCAGCTGGTGAATGAAAAGAGTACCGTAAGTGTGTGTGAAAGAGAGTGGAGGGGGGGTAGGGAAGGAGAGGGAGGTAGGAAGGAGAGAAAGGGTGGGGGAGGAAAAGAGAGTTAGAGGGGGTAAGGATGGGGGGGAGGGGAGAGCAAGAGAGGTAGGGGAGGGAGAGGAAAGGAGAGCAAGGAGAAAGGGTGGGGGAGGTGGGGAGAGTGGAAAGGAGAGCAAGAGAGAGAAATGGTAAGGAAGGGAGAGTGGGGATTGAGAGAGTAGGATGAATAGGAGAAATGAATGGGTGGGAGAAAAGGAGTGGGGAAAGAAGAGAAATTAAATTTAAAATGAAACTTGATGAGCCTTTGAGTGAAAACAAAGGGTGAATGAAAGTATCAGTTGACACGCAGAAAGCAGAGTATGAAGAATATTGCATAATTATACAGTAGGCCCTCAATATAAGATGAATACATTTATCACTATCCTTTTAACACAGGGTCAGTAAATCAGTCTGTGTGGTAATGAATAAAAGAAGCCTGGGAAAACTGGGTAGGGTCAGTAAATCAGTCTGTGTGGTAATGAATAACAGAAACCTGGGAAAACTGGGTGTAAAATGAAGTGGTGGATACAAGCATTTATTCATTGTATAGAGTGTCTGCTGTCTTCTAAAAATAGCGGGTGAGGAAATACTGTAGAGCCTTGACATTAGCACAGAAAACAGAATATAGCCTGTTTTTCAGTGTGGATTTCAGCTGGTTGTGGACTACCAATTTGTCAGTACAGTAGGATAATTGTCAAAATTGCTTATCGACCCAACCCTATTGTTTTTAGTGTATTGTTTGTAAATATTGTGGTTTAAAGTGCGAGTGAATGGTACATTTTTGGAACAATGGACCTCCACACTTAACTGGAGGCATCAAGCAACCCTCTCAGTCATAAAAATGGATAAACTTCTACCCTATACCATCTGTTTTGGATGAGAAATGTTGAGTCATGCCTTTCCTAAATTGTTACATGGGTTACAACACAAGCCACTCCCATTCATTGCCATAATTGTCAACATTGCCAGGGGAGTTCTCAGTAGCCTTTCTTATCGCCGGGGTACAAGTTAGTCATGTGCTGCTAGATTTTTTTCACCCTGGACTGTACAAGAAACTCGCCAAAAGCAGAAAAATGTGGTCAACTTGCAAGCTTATGAAGGAAACCCATGAATAGAAAACCAGTGCAGTTGGTGTTGTGAAAAGAGAGGGTAAAGAGAGAGTTAAAGAGAGCAACAGGAGACAAACGGGGAGAGAGGGAGGGATGGAAGGAGTGTGAGAGAGACAGAGAGCAAGAGCAGACTGGCTGGCTGGGTGAGTGGGCGGGTGGATGGGTGTCCAAAGGAGGGGAAGAGGGCAGACTGAATGGGTAGGTAGGGAGGGAGGTGAGTTGGCTGGCTGGCTAGTGTCTGAGAGAGTAGTCGTCAGTCGAGCCCTTGGCAGCCCAGGAGCGAGGTGCCTTCATGCAACGAGGTAGAGTGGAATATTCCCTCCCCCCACACTGACACACACACCCTTTGTTATGCTTTAGCTTCTGGACTGTGGTGGTTTTTGTTTGAGGATTTATATTGCCTGGCATTCTTTTATGCCTATCTTGTTATAATCAGGTAATGAGTTATTTGAAATTATATTTGGCTTTTGCTTATACGGAGTGTAGTTCTCTGACAAACAAAATTATCTGCAGTTAGAAAAGTGTTGAACTTGCCAGTCATTGCTGAAAGATTGAAGTGTTGAGATGGTATTGGCAAATTGGAGGTTATAGGCCAGGTTAGTGCAGATTGTGCTAAGAAACAATCATCATCCCAGCACTGGTGTGTTTTATAACACATTTATGACAAATCACTAGCACCCAGCTTGAGAATACTTAAACCCACTTAATAATCTGTTCCTGGTGGTGACTGGTTTGGACTGTGTGGTAACCCTGTCAAGTTATGCTTTTAAATCAGTTTCATTACATGTGTTTTGTGTTACATACTTGGGGGATTGGAAAAATGTTCTATTGAACCCTTGTCCTGATTACATAATGGAAGAAACCAGGCCAGACAAATATACAGGACAGTTAGAAAAATGAAATGAAAATTTATACTTGTGGGCGAACTGGTGTAAATGGAAATTGTGAATAAAGCCTTTGCTCTGCAGAGTAGTACATCTTCACTACCACACACCAGGTGAATGTGAACATGCGTAACATACTGGCTTGTGTAATCCTGAAGTATTAATCAGGAAAAATGGTAGAAATTATGTATCTGGTGATATAGAATGGCCGAGACTTGAAAAAATGCATTTGAAGAACTCATAATTTTTTTAGGCAATTTTTTGTATTATGGTTCGTTTCATTGATTTATTTTTTGTTCTTTCCACTTGCAGAGGGACACATATCCCCCAGGAATCGTATATTATCAGTGGAGCCGTTGGGAGGCTTGCTGACACAGTCTTGTATGTGTGCGTGCGCCTCAGACTCTCCCCTTGATATTAGGTGAGTTGGGTACTACTTTATTGGAAAAATTAACGTGACAGTGCTAAAGTCTATTTGGCTTTTGTATTATTATTATTATTTTTTTATAGCAACTTTGATTAAGACATTGCTGAAGTAATTTTTTCTTTTTCTTTCTTTTTAATAGCTGCAAATTTGATTGTTCATATTTTTTTTTTTTTTTTTTTTTTTTTTTATAAGGGGAGTGAGGATGTACAGTGTTTATGATTAGTTTTATTAAATGTGATGTTATATTGGTTCTAGCATCCATGTAAGGATAATTCTCATTTTACCATTGAATGAATGTCTTTATTCAACTTGCAGAAATAGGCAGTTTTCAAGCAATCGGCATCGTAAACTGCAGCCATTCAGGACTTCGTGACTTCAACAAGCCACCCACCCTAAAAGACATCATCCCATTGCTTGCTGGCACTAGGTAAGTTATGTAGTCATTCATGTCCACATCATTGAAGCCATTTTCGATGAAGGATATTATGGCTTCATCCCTTCATTATATTAGATATATCAGATATTATTGTTTCCTTCAGTGATGTTGCACTCAGATTTCTGCTCTTCCAACAAAAGTTGTAATTGATTTTTGTCATGCTTATAATAACTGTTGATGTTGACAATTTTTCCTGTCCAACTCTTTTTAGCTGTTGTGTGTGCGCTTAATTTGGTTGTCGTAGCTGTTGTCCCGAAACGGACACCAAGGACCCACATATGCTGTACATAAAACCACAAGTGACTAGAGTAGAGGTGAAGAAAACACCGCGAGGCCCTTCCTCCATCAGGCCAACACCCGACACTTAAGCTCTTTAATGTGGCTCCTGCCCTTCAATCCAAACCACTGGCATAGTCTCCCACAGGTAAGTCTTATGTCTTCCTCAACTTGCAGACATACCCAATACACATCACCATTATCCCCATTTCACTACACACACCTTCACTACCCACCACTACCCCCACTTGTCACACTAACATTTTAGTAACATCTTCACTACCCACTACACATCACCTCTTACCTCCACTTCATACATCACCACTTGCCACACTAACATCTCTACAACCAAATGTAACTGATGATGCCACCTTGACACTAAAGTGTAACAGGTATTAAATGGAGATTCTCTTGTTTGAAAGTTCAGTGATTCCTGCAAACAGATGACCTTATCTTACTTTATTGGAGAATCTTTTACGTGGCATAGTTTAGAAGAATCAGTAGATTATAAACATACCCTCATAAGAATCTTTCTTCAGATCTAGAAAAAGAAGAATAATTCAGGTAATTTTGCCCATGTCTTCACCCATCATGGGGGGCCCCCACATCAGATGCCAGTTTTCTTGTGGTTGACTATAATTAAAAATATTCTACATATTCTTATTGACATTATGTAATACGGATAGCACATCCATAGGTAGGGATAATGGTCCAACAAGTGAGAAAATATCACTTGATACAAGATGTGTCCAGGTCCTCCAGGATCAGCTGACCAATGTTTTGGGTGTACTTGACAGTGGACCAATAGAAAACTGGCTTCAAGTCTGACATCATGACATCTCCATATTTTATACCTCCATGGGTGATAGTGTTTTTAAATCTAGAGCAAGTTATTCTTCTAAACTTTTCCAGGAAGCAGGACATCATTAATTTTTTTTATTTTGTCCTATTTCCTGGCATACTTGGGAGGAATCAAGGTGCTCTAATGTACCAAATGTGTATTACTGTAAACCCTTGTTATACAATGGATAAATACTTGTGTCCACCATTTTATTTTACACTCAGTCTCTCATTAATGACCACCATGTGTTTTCCCAGGCTTCTGTTGAATATTCATTACCATACAAACTAATTTTAGATTTACTGAGCCTGTGTTAAAAGGATAGTAATAAATTTGATCGTCTTATATCAAGGGCCATCAGTTATTATGCAAGACCTAATGCAGACCTTCTGATTTGTTACAGGAGCTTGTGTGGAGTTACCAAGCCGCATGAGAAACACATTGATTAAAATCCCTTGTCGCTGACTTCCTGCTCCATCTTGGCATTAATACGCCCAGTTCAGCCTTGTTACTTGAATCAACACCTTCACTGCCACAGCTTGCTGCTTTTACTCTGACCATACCAGCCCAACCAACCCGCCAAGGTAAGCTTCCCGTTTAGACACAAGTTTATGGATGGCCGAACTGTATATTCCAAACGGTATAATACTGTTTGATGCCTGCTACTGTAGACCCTGGATATACAATAAATAGTAACTTGTATCCACCACTTCATTTTACACTTAGTCACTCATTGAAGACCTAATGTTTTCCTAGGCTTCTGATATTCATTACCATACAGACCAAGGACTTTATTACTGTAGGAGGACAGACCACTCGTATGGGAGTTTTGGTTGTCATGGTACAGTAAAGCCACATAGCTACTGATAGGAATCACTAACAGCATAGTGCCATTTTTTACACTTACAATAAATAGAAATTATTCATTCTGTAGTCAAATAATTATTATCAAAGGTGCTGTGCATTACTAGAAAAGAAAACCCAACTTAAAAATAATCAGGGTAAAGGGAGCAGACGGGAGCTGTAGTGATGATATCTATCGGTCGCTAGAGGTGCCACCATCGAGCGAGCCAGACCAAGTACCCGAAAATAGACCACTTGAGTGGTCTATCGTCCCCCAGTAGTAGAATCCTTGTGCAGACTAAGTGATTTACTGGGTCTGTGTGATAGTGATAAAAGCTTCTCTGCTACTTGTCTTAATTGTGCCCGAGTGTCTTAACAGCTTACATTAGACTTTGGGCTGATTATTCATTTAGTCATTCACTCGTTTGGTTTGTAGCATGATGGGTGCAGAGTATTAATTCAACATCATACAGTGGGCCTTGTGCCTGTTAAGGGGAGATCCTTTTGTTGTTGAATAGGAAGGTTTCTGATTCCTCCAAACAAACTATGCTACGAAACAGATCCCTTATTTGTATACCATTGCAGGCCTCTGTTTTGTAGCATAGTTAGGAGGAATCTGTAGCCTTCCAATTTGCCAACAAGACAGTCTCCTTAATTATTTTCTCACTCGACTTGCAGATGAGTTACAACGTGAACCGTGGCGTGATGGACGCCTTCTACCGGTACAAGATGCCCAAGCTGGTGGCCAAGGTAGAGGGCAAAGGGAACGGTATCAAGACTGTAGTGGTCAACATGGTGGATGTGGCCAAGGCTCTGGGTCGCCCTCCTACATGTTAGTTTCATGTCTCATCTTACGGGGATAGTATACTTTTGGTACATTGGAACGCCTTGATTCCTCCAAAGTGTGCCAGTAAACAGGATCAGATTAACAAAAATAATGGTGGCCTGTTGCTTGAAATAGTTTGGGGAATCAGTTACTCCAGATTTTCCAACACTGTACTTAATCCTTCAGCTGCTGTAAACCCATAATGATATAAGCATACTTAAGTCTGAAATTTTCCCCTGTAGTTTTGGGGTCTTCTAATAAGCCCAGTCACATTGTCTTGTCAGTACATTGGTATATTTTTTAAGGTTTGTTGTACAGCTTTAGGTAATTTTTTTGTTTTCCTCCAGACCCTTGCAAGTACTTTGGGTGTGAGTTGGGTGCCCAGACCCAGTTTGACACCAAGAATGACCGCTACATCGTCAACGGCTCCCATGACGCAGCTAAACTCCAGGACCTCCTTGATGGATTCATTAAACGCTTTGTTCTCTGCCCTGAGTGTGAAAATCCTGAGACTGTACTCTCCCCTAATGTAAGTTAAGGTTTATGATTTTTATTGGTATTGTAATAGTAATGATTAATGTAAGTTTTAAACCAAATACATTTGATGTTATAGTAAGTTAGTTCATTAGTTATTATTTGTCTGTTACTGTTTCATTCCTTTGTTATAAATGGTACTATACCACTCAGTAACTGGGTAGCAGTGGTGATTTTAACCCTGTTTATGTTTACTATGTTACAGGAGAAGAAAGGAATTATCAAGGAGTCTTGCAAAGCCTGTGGATATCAGTGCATGCTGGATATGAGGCACAAACTCACCACCTTCATCCTCAAGAACCCTCCAGGTAAGAGGCAACGATGTTTCACTTAATTAACATACAACCCCATTTAGAATAGTGCCAAGTCATGTGCAGAGGAAATAATTATTGGTTTTCCCTTACCTGACCTCTTGTATAATAGTGTGGGAGTGCTTGCTCATAATTTAATTTGTAGTAGTAAATAATGAAAGAATACTCTGATTAGTACTGGTAGACCTACAGTATGTAAAAAAAAAAAAAAAAAAAAAAAAAAAAGTGTGGAGTAGGAGGGGTATGGTAGTTCTGTATATGATCAGCACAGCTCATGATTCCCTGGGAATAAACAAGCTATATTTCTGTATCCATCATCTGGGGTGTCTGAATGTTTCACACGAGAATGCACCAATTATTTTTTTTTATTTTTTTTTTTTTTTATCACGTTTTCTGATCTTCACCACAGACACCAAGCCCAACCAGTCAGGCTCAGCATTGACCAAGAGGAAGGACCGCACCAAGAAGAACGAGAACGGCCACGCCAAGGACTCCCTCCGCCCAAACTCACCCCGGGCTGACAAATCCGACGCCTCTGATAATGACGTGAATGGCGATGCAGAGGACTTGGATGTGAGTCAGTGTACAGGCGTGGCCCATAGTCCTTGACCAGAGTGTAAGGGGAAGTCTGATCAAGGAATATGTTCCGTGACTATACCATTCGTGAAAATGGAATTTTAATTTAGATAAATGAGTAGGTGTACCATAAGTGAAAGAGTGGGGAAAATGTTTAATGCTTTACTCAATATTCATAATTATTCTGCTATACAGATCTTAATTTCTTTAGGTTTGGGGGAATTACCGTTATAGACTGTATCTGATCTATTTGATTGCAATTTCCTTGTGCACAAAATTTTACTGGATTGACTAAAGAAATCACAAGTGGAAGAAAAGACTAGAGGAATCACATGAACTTTATTAGAATTTCCACATTAGTAAATAAATAACTAGGAATAAAACATTTTTGTCAATTAACCACTTAGCCTTGGGCATTATCTATCGTGGCAGTTCCCACACCCTGGCCTTTATATAAAAAAGTTGACACTGCCGGGGCAATGATAATTCCCGTCCAGCATGTCCCGGATGACACGAGTCACAGCTGCATGTCTGCGGAGTACCAACCCTGCCGGGCTTACCCATGTTAAAATTAACGTAGGGGTGGTAACGAAACTTTTTTTGCCGACTGTACTTGTGAAGACTAAAATGACATCAGTAAGATGGGTAGCCACCTCACAAGTGACATCAACTCAAAATTCACTTTTACACACTATTTATATATCTAAGTTTTCACACCCAAATTTCATTATAAAACATGTTAGAATCAAATTTTTCAACAACAATATGAAATATAATGTCAATGTTGTTTTTACGTACATATATGATAGTTACAGGAAAAGAGGAGTGATGAAAATATGTCCTACCCTCACTGTTAGAGACTGACTGACTGGTGGTGGCTTAGATGGCTGCCACCATTCAATGTTACTTACTAGCTTGTTAGGGACTGTGCAAATTTAAAAACTGCTGTCAAGTTAATGCTACACTTACGGTGCTCCAGACTTGTTGCAAGTGTCGAAATTTTACTACACCCGAGAATTAAGGGTTAATGTGGGAAATGGAGGAGGCCTTACCTTTTATGAATCATTTCAGGAGGACTGGAGTCTGGATGTGAGTGAAGAAGCAATGAAGGAGAGACAGAGGAACCTGACTGCTGGTGTGAAAAATCTGACTGTGTCCAATGACATCGAAAAGACACAGAGTGAACGTCTGGAGGTCTTCTTTGATTATTGTAAGGTGAGGTGGACGATGTTTGATGCTAAGGGTGGTATGGTATTGTTGAACTACTTCTCCAAAGAAAAGTTCTCTTTGTTGCCAAGTTCCTATTATTTTGCAGTTAGAATATAGCGACTAAACACCTTTTCCTTGAAGTTTAATAATACAACCCAAGTTGTTTCTTTTGTTGGGGAGGGTAATGAAGATAGGCTTATTTTATGTTCTTATGTTTACAGGCCAAAAAGGATAAGGGGTTGCTGAAGCCTGGGGCAGAAATTGCTACATTCAAGGACATTGCTGGTGAAGCAGAGAGGTTGGAGGTAAAGGAAACCAAGGCCATCATGGTTTTGGTGGAGCTGCTCTTTGATACGAATGTCATCAAGCAGGTTAGTTAGTCTACAATACCCTGTGCAATTTTAAGACATTAGGAAAACAGAATATTATAGTAGTTACAATGACAAAACTTAAAATAGTGCATGTACAGTACAATTCCCTCAGAGCTCTCTTATCCGGTTTTCAGATTCCTCTGTACCGCATCCTCCTGCTCCTGTTCACTCATGGTAATCCCAAGAGCCAAAAGTATTTCATTGGAGCCGTGGAGAAGCTGATTGAAGTCAACAAGGATCAGTTACTGGCCAAGGTTCCAATCATTTTCAAGGTGAGTTTGTAGTGTAATGCTGATGTTTGGTATCCCTTTGATCAGAAATGTCAATAAGGGAAAAATAAATTGTTGGTGAATTGGAGTGTTGATGAGTTCTTCAAACTATCCCATGAAACAGATGACCTCAGTGCTTATTAATGGATTATCTGATTTTTGTCATAGTTTGACAGAAACTGTAGCCCTCCACTATGACCACAAGAGATTCGCCCCTTAGAATTCATTCTTGTTTTGAATTTATTTTTATTAATTATATATTTACTTTTTAAAGTTAAGGAGAAATGAGATCTTTGCAATGAGTTAACTGTACCATCTCCCCCCCCCCCACATCACTAAATAGGGGTGAATGGGGTCTTGGATATTTATAATTGTACCTTATAATAATGTCCCACAGGCAATGTATGACCATGATGTGATCGAGGAGGAGACACTGCTGGACTGGGGCAAGAAGGTGTCCAAGAAGTACGTGAGCAAGGAGACCGCCCTCGAGATCCACGCCAAGGCCCAACCCTTCCTCAAGTGGCTGCAGGAGGCTGAAGAGGAGGAGACCACTGAAGAGGAGGAGGAAGATAGCCCTGTCTCGGTTAGTAGAGGGTCCGACTATGTGCCCTATTTAATAATATTTGTGGTGTTGACTGTGGCATGTTACTGGTATGATGACTCTGTAGTGTATCTATGGAGAAGTTTTACCGGTACCATCCCATCAACAACACCATGAATGTACTTGTAAATTATTGATATTGTCTTTTTTTTTCTAGCCTGACTTTGCGTGAAGGAAAACACTTATTTTTATTGTTAAAGGTATGGCCTAATATATAAAAATGTTTTTGATATTGCAGTTTGACATCTATGCCAAGAATGACAGCCTGAAGGAGCAGGAAGCCAAGAAGGCCTTAGACACCAAACCATTGGTGGCTGAGGTACCTAACATGGAAGAGGAGGAAGAGGAGGAGGATGACAGTGACCTGGATATTGACAACTTGTAAATTAATCAATGTAAGCTCATAAACATGCATTTCGGCCAATTTTTTGAAATTTTATTGCTTGCAGCTAACCCGAACAAGCATGTCAAGATGTTCTTCGGTTTGGCCTTATGAAACTTCAAAAAATGGCTGACAGTGGTTGAGGCATATGGGCCTGGTGTTTGTGCGGTCAAATTTTGCCTGGTGATTGCACTCTTTATGCCCTTGAACAGTCCTGGCTTTGTCCTGTATAATTTTGTTGTAACATAATTTTGGAAATGAAAGACTATAATTGTAACTTAGAAACAGACAAATTTGAATTCTTGATGTTCAGCTCCAGGCTGTGTAAATTATTGTTGCTTTGCTGACTTTCTTTGACAGTGATTTAGTTGGAACAATTTTTATAATAGTATTTTTATTTTTTTTGATGTAATTAATATTGGCAATTGGTGTAAGATTTGTTCTAAGGGTAAAGTGTTCTGTGAAGGGATGGTGTTAATTTAATAATGATTAAGGGGTACGTTTCTCTTGGTTAATTGGAAGTTACGGATTCTCCAAGCTGTTCCACAAAACAAAGATCTTAGCTTTATATGGAGTTGATTTGTTCATTGGCACAATTTGAGAAAATCTATTCTTAAGAACATAATAACATTTATTTTGGGCAGCAGGTAGTTACCAGGTGCAACTTGATGTTCAAACACCAGTGAGAAGCCATCTTTATGTTGGTGAAACCTATGATCTGGAGGAGTACGTTGTACCATAACACTAGCACACTTTTATTATTCATTTGGCTTGTTTTTTTTCCGTTTAGTAGGGTTTTGGTAAAAGTTTTTGGTATTTTAAAGATTAAAAATGTTGAATGTATTGCAAAATTAGCAGATCTTGAAAGAGTATGCTATTTTTCACAAAATAGATTATGCATATATATTTTTGCAGCTTTATCAGCTTTGCAGTATGTTTTAAGAATTCAGAACATGTTGAAATTAGTTCCTGATATTATTTGCGGAAAATTGATTACCTAATGATTGTTTGGTTTATTATTTTCCAACCTTGAAAGTTATTAGAGACTTTCTTTTTTTATTTTTTACTGCATAAGATACCAAGATTTGCACAAGCATTGTAGATTCTATAAAGGGAGTTAAGTGTATGAATTGTTGGCAAACTAATAACGCTGAAAGATTCGGGACTGGAATCCATGCAAAGTGAGCACTTCATGAACACTGTATAGCAAGTAGGAGTATTTACCAGGCTGCTCGGCCACACAGCTTGAGAATCTACAACAACAACCGAGAAGATACTAGATGTGATTTACTCTGAAGAACTTCTGTTGGTCATGAAGGTGGTCATCTCTTGTTGGCTACATGGAAGCATCCTGATTCCTCCAGACTGTCCTACGAAACAGCTGTCCAGCTTGTACTAATGAGGTATTAGTCTGTTTCCTGGTATAGTTTGGAGGAGTCGGCTATCTAAGTTGGCCACAAGAGATGATTTCCCTTAGAAGAACAGAAAAATGTAACTGTTTACCATGAGGGGATATTGGAACCATTTATGAAGTGTCTGATGCCCCCAAATTATGCTCAGCCATGATAGGTTTGACTCCCGTCTCCATCAACGGTCCTTGTCCCAACAAATTGTCAGGGTAGTTCCCATATTCAGATGACTCAAGTGACTGTTGTTAGAATGTGCAGCTGAATATTTAATCATTTAGGTAATTTATCAGTGTAACTTCCTACTTGAGTTGCATATGTAACGTAATGGTGTAATTTCAGGTAAAAGCTTCTTTAGTAAAAAAAAAAAATTGCCAAAGCTTGGAATGTAATTTCAGATATATATATCTTATACACTGTATATGTACTGGTATATTATAACATCACACAAAGCTTTTTAGTAGCATTGTAAAGGTCACGCTGTGCATTTCAAAGTTGTGACTGCTAGTTTAGGGAGACAATGAACATTCCCTTCACTGACTGGTAGATGCAGTTAGGTTCCTCCTCCTCTCCTCCCGTGTATACCACTCGTCTCCTACATTGTTAGAGTCCCTTTGCGTTGAGGCCACAGTCTGACTTTGCCTGATGCACAGTCTTGGTCACACGCATTCAGTCTGTTTTCCCAGGCTTTAAGTTTCACAAGTGAGATGGTCACAGTCTTGCAAACCCACAAATGATTCTGTGCCTACTGTCCTACCTACCACCTTCTCAGTATACAATATGAAAAGCATTGAGTTTCATAATTTAGGGGATTCATATAAATTGTTTGTTCTCAGGCAGTATGATAATCTGCCTTTCTCAAACTTTCTGCGTAAAGACTAAACTAATGTGTGTGGCAAACCAGACTGCCCTTCTATTACTGGATTATTCACTGTCTGTTTACTAATGGAGGACAACAGCAAAATGTTTGGTTGTGGCCTCAGTGTTGGGGGACTCTGGTACTTGGTGTTTGGGCGTCTTGTCAGGAGCCATCATTATTAAGTGTTTTAAAACTCTGCTGAAACATATATCATTACAGCTTGTGGGTTCTTGTGTTATGTAAACCATTATTATTGTCAAGAATTATTGCGCTACTCATTTACAAACATCTAGTGAGTGTGGCAGTGGGTGATATCTTTCATGCACAGAGATGGTCGTTACGTAAAACTGAAAGAATTGTAAAGAATAAAGTCCAGTCGAGAAGAAGTTTTAATGACACCTGGGTGCTGATTCTATGAGTCTGTAACTGCCCCATCATGAACTGTTGGCAGGATGTCGGTAAAAACTTTCTCAAATTTTTATATATAATATTTTCTATGTGGTGGTGTTCATTCACCCAAAATTCTATATTACAATTGTGAATATTTTTAGGAGGCTTCAATCTCTGTGCATGTTTGTGGTGTGGCGGCTTTATTTTTTTTTTATTATTATTCCTTAGGGAGTTACACTACTAAGACTGTGATCTCGGACAGACCTTGGTGAGGGGAAGTAATTCGCAACGGAGGTTTATCATAGGTTTAATAATTTACATTAAAGTTCATCACACATTAATCATATTGTTATCCCCTTGGCCATATTGTGATAGACTAGTTGACACAGAAGCTAGTCTTGAAGAGTGTACATATGCATAATCATGGTTATTAAACTAGTTCATTTCACTCTGAATTATTTTTTCTGGAGTACTTAGTAGAAAAAAATCTATCATAGATACTTGAAGTATAACTGGTAAAAAAAATTTCATCACAGTCGCTATTGTTAGAAATTGAATTAGATATTTTGTTTATTCTAGTACTTTATAAAAATTTACCCTTGATGTTCTTAGGGTGTTAAATCATTTCTAATCATTAAAATGTCATGAAATTTTTCATTTTTTAATTAGTCAAATATCCTATGACGATACCTCATGGTTTAAAGGTTGTTTATTTCTTAACTGAAGGTACTTGGTCATGCCTTTGCATCTCATTCCCATATACAATGTATTCAGTTAAATGGGCTGTGGTTTTGTTGCCATATTGGGGGATATGATAAACTCCAACTTTCACCATGAAGCAGACCATCTAAACTGTATTGTACTAAGTTCATCAGTTTGATGTTATAAGTTGGAGGGATATATAGCCTCCATTTTAACTGGAATTGTGTTCAGTCTTGGCACAAATATCAATACATAGTGATTTTTTTTCATTATTTCATAATTTTGGCCATTATATTCATGTACTGTCCCGGGAAAAGTATCTATGCACATTATATTTGAAGCATCTCTTTGTTCATTCCCTACAGTTCAACATCCATGCAAATATAGTGAAGCAGTCATATGTTTTCCAGAGTCTCCCTCTGTGTTGAAATTGTGACTTGTTAATTACTCGCGTACTGTAATGACCTCGCTTTGCCTTCCTTCCAAGACCATGGCACCCTGACTTTTCATCTGGCATTAATGTGTATATTTTAATTTGGTGCCTTATACCCTCAGTTCCCTGACTCTGAAATGTTTTATTATACTATACCAACCAGCAAAAGTTTCATTGGGGGGGGGGGGTTAAATGCATGTGGAAATTAACAGTTCAGCTAATGTTGTCTCTGATTGGGGCTCCTAAATCTTCGTCCGTTGTCATATAATCTTAGCAAGGAATTGTAAGGATACTTTTTTGAGCAAGAGTACAAGCTTCAAAATTTTGTCAGCGACCGTACCATCAGTTAAGAGAACTTTACTATGAATTGGTGCCCAATTACAGGAAGTTCATGTGCCATTCTCTACAACTTGAATTCCATGAGGTGGCAGGGAGATTTTTGATTAGCATTTATCTTGGGGTCACCCGACAGATGTTGAATTTGAGTCCAATGATTCCTCGAAGCTGTTCCAAAATAACACATTACCTCATTACAAACAAGGCTATTTGTTTTTGCTGCAGTTTGGAGGAATCAATAGCCTCCAATTTAAGTTTTATAAATTTTTATTGTGCAATATATCTACAAATTGAAGATTACAATTGATGCTATTTAACACTAGGCAGAAGTAGGGTCTCTAGGGTGGGTGGTATTCAAGTGATTCATGTCTTGCTACAAGGGACAAATAGTAGTTGAGACGAAAGTATTTCGGTCTCAGGGCTACTATTCTTTTGTGAAAGTGATAAGGACTTAATGTTGCCATTTACAATACATCCCATGGAGAAACCACTGGACAGAACCGGGACTGCAATGAATGTCGGGTGCAGTGCATAAAGGGTGGTAGAGTGGGTGTCTAATTAAGATCAGTATGCAAGAACGTTCGAGGTATTGACAATGGCATAGTACGATGACTCCATAGACACAGTACAGAGTCAACATACAGTTACCACGCCTTCGTCAACACCGCGGATAATCTTGCATACGGTGGCAAGAATGATGTAGTCAACCCAACCTGGCATATATTCAAGTCCTGGCTGTGTTGGAGTTGGTTTCTTAAGATAATATAATAAGTATCCCTATATCTGCAGTTGACTCCATTCCCCCACACACAATTCAACCAACCTAGTTTATACTTTCCCTTACGGTGTGAATACTGTTTAAATTAGATATACTGTAGTTGAATATTTGAGAGAGAGTGTGTGATGGAGGAGGGTGCAGGCCAGGGCAAGGAGAAAGCTTAGATTGCCTAGAGTTCACACTGTATGGGAAAGCAATGACTGGCAGTACTAATGAGTGCCTGCAAGAAAAATCATGAGTTTGGTGTAGGTAATGAATATGTTGGTGCCATTTGATGCCTATGTATGGAATCAGTGTACTAGGCGCCGTATGCAAGGACAATGATAGTGTGGTACCGGTACAATGACTCCATAGCCACACTACAGAGCATCGCACCAATACCACGACATCGTCAACACCACGAATGTTCTTGCATATGACCCTAGTTGTTGTTGTCGTCATCATCACTATTGCCTCTTCTTGCATACTGCCAAGGTGAAGTGTTCAAGGTGGGAATGAAGCCAACCTCACAGTCAATGGGAAGGCAAGTGTCGACATGATCATATTATATATATATATATATATATTTTTATTTTTTCTGAGGAGAGTCCTGGAGAAACGTACCACTAACGGGAGGCTACCACTGTCACCTTATCGCCGGAAATACTTAGTTTTTCATTTCATCAGTAATTTTTTTTTTTTTTTTTTTTTTTTTTTTTTTTTTTTTCAATGTTATACTGTAAAGCTCATTAATAATTGTTGCAGCATTTGACGTTGTTTTTCTTCCCCCAAGCAAAGTATATTAACCATTGTTTTTCATGATACTGTAGACCCTGGATATACATTGAATACATACTTGTATCCAATACTTCATTATCCACTCAGTCCCTCATTGAAGACCACCAAGTGTGTTCCCAGGCTTCTGTTATTCATTACTACAGAGTAAGGGATTTACTGGGCCTGAGTTAAAAGGATGGTGCTAAATTTAATCATTATATCGAGGGCCTACTGTATTAAGAGACATGTAAAATATATCCTATAAAACATGAACATTATTACAGTATTGACTTAGGTAAAATAACTTCTATTGCTTTTCAGAATCTGTCCCTTGTGACTGTTTATCTGAGGCATAAGAACACATTTTGTAGGAACTTTGTGTGTTATCATAACTGACAGGATGCACTACTGTACTGGCCGGAAGTTTTAATCAGTGTTATATTTAGTTTGTGTTAAGGGGGTAGTATAGTGCTGGTAAATCTGTCTGGAGCAATTGTCTGATTCTTCCAAACTGTTCCAATCTGCAGGTCCTGTTTCCCTATATACTTTGAAGGAATCGAGGGCACTTTAATTTATCAAGAGTGTAGTACATAATTATCTCCCTTAAGTTACACAACCATAATCTTTCAATTTATTTGCTGGTTTGGTTGTGGGATGTGTTCTAATGGTTACAGAACTGAGAGACACACCTAATACAGTCCAGTAGGCCCTCGATATAAGATGATTAAATTTAGCACCAACTTCATAATACCAGGCTCAGTAAATCGTTAATAGTCAGTATGGTAATGAATAACAGAAGCCTGGAAAACATATGGTGGTCTTCAATGAGGAACCGAGTGTAAAATAAAGTGGTGCATACAAGTAAATATTTAATAATTTTACTGTATATGGAGGGTCTGCTCTACTGTATCATTATAATCTACATCATTTGGACCCTAGTCAATCACATTCACTTTTTCACCTGTCTCACCTGTCCCTCCTACAGGTAATAAATATGACACACTAATATTGCACCATCCAGTGTGAATCATTGGGTGTGACTGTACAGGTAGAGAGAGTGAGTCCCGTATATTCACCAAGTGTGACTGATATCTGCTGCCGTGAGTCACTATACAGCAATGTAGTGTGCCTTAATACTGTATGTGTGTATCCTGACCTTGAAATATAATGGCCAAGTGGTCTTATTTCTGTTGAGAGAGAGAGAGAGAGCAGCAGAACACGTAATGATTAATTAATACAAAATGTTGATAGCTATAGAGTAGAGAACAGGTGGAACATTAAATTTCTACAACAAATTAATAGCGCAAAAACGTACACTAAATAGTTTAAAAATAGGCTGGACAGATACATAATATGTAGATTCAATAGGATGGGTTTAAATTAGAAGATGCTGAATGACAAAAAAAATAATGGTGTCCTAGCTGTTGCTTAGACGAATATATAGATTGGAGGAATCAATTGCTCCAACATTGCACTACACCTTTAATTAATACGTATTGTGTAAGTCATAATAACAGCTAGTATAACACATCTCCTATTCATGCAAGATAATAATTGCAATACCATGCGGCAAAACCAACACGCACAGATATTATTCTGCAGTACAAATGGCCTCGATCATAATAAGTTATGTATGTAGTAAAAGTACAAATATAGGAGTGAGATAGTGATAGGTTGAGACATATAAAATTCCTATAAATATAAGCTGCTACGTGAAGTACAAATATAGGAGTGATAGGTTGAGACATATAAAATTCCTATAAATATAAGCTGCTACGTGAAGGAAGGAATTAAGGAAGGAAGGAAGGAATGAGGTCACAGCTAGCTATAAACACCTTCATGGGATTTTATATTATATACGTGATGTAGGGAACTGGTGGGGAATTATAAGGGACTCTGGCTGTGATCGTGTATTTTATGAGACCTGCTGCTGCTGGTGGACCGTGTATCATGGGGGCTTAATTCTGATTCCTCCTGACTATATGCCACGAAACAAAGCTCCTTTAATTAATGTAATGTGTGTGTGTTTCGTGGCAAGTGAATAATGTCAACAGTTGGGATTATTAAGGAAACCTGTGATCGTGTATGAGATCTTTGGTGAGAATGGTGACTTCTGATTCCTCCTGACCAATATGCCACGAAACTATTTACTTCTATTATAATTTTATATGTAGGTATGTGTGTTGAATTCATGGCAATGTTTGAAGGACTATCTAGCCTCAAATTTTCTTACTGCAACATCACGGGGGGAATTAATTAGATTATGATGATTTCTGACTCAGAAGGCTTATAGGCTATAATTTTCGTTTCTAATAAATACCAAAAGCTCTATCTAGGTAGTTTTAAGGATATTTATGTCGCGGATAATCTTTTTAATATGCTGTAGAAAGTCAATATGCTTGTACAGTTGACAAATATAGCTCTAGGCTACGTACTGTACACATTCCTCTGGCTGCAGGGCTGGTTATGACTAGAATATTTACCATTTAACTCCTTGTAACGCATTTTCTAACCTACTTATACTTGTGTTATTGTTATTTGTGAATTATAAGTTCAGTTTATAACGATATTTTATCTCTGAGTTGGTTATATAATAGAATAAGAGCATGAATTATTAATGTGCACTCTTCGGCACCATTACATTCAATTGTACTATCATGACAAAATTTATGAGATACATAATATATATGTCCGAAAATGTTTGATAATCACAGGCCATTACATGACATCATAATAGTTCCATAGCATAAGAGAACCAAAAATATTCAGTGAGTACCCTTTGTTCCCGCCAGTTTCTTGGTTGGAGTAAGCTGAGTGTCTAAAGTGAACGTATTATGTAAATATATTGTGTAAGTCCACGCATAATAATTTTTAATTCAATGAGTAACTTTTTTCATACAATATCAATACCTGTAAAATAGTCTTTCATAGAATATTTTCAAAGAATTATATAAATATGAAGGGAATGTGATTTGAGGTAACGGTTGTTCCTCCTGCTCGATGATTCAAGCTGAGTAATACAGAGGTGCCACATCTCCGGTTCAACGCTCAACTGGGCTAGTTGCAAGTGCCTGGGCGGAAAATTTCCGGAAAGTTCCAGTTCTCGGTTACTTTGAGCCTCCATTATCATGAACTGAGAAGCGTAACATAATTATATTATAGAAATGTTATAGATAAGAAATATTAAACTGAGAGAGAAGTTGTGTGTAGTCTTACTGAGTTATATTTTGAGCTAAAATCCCTCGATGTTTGGGCGGAAAAAGAAATTTATCATGATTTCAAAATATACCTAACACGTACTATTTCTTGGATAAAATAATATCACGAGAATAAGCATAAACAACTTGAACGCGAAAGGCTTGACTAGTCATAATACTCCAACAAGGTAGATAAAAAAAAGAAAAAGAAAAAAAAAATAGAATTACTCGTACTACACACACACATAATCTGGCGGGCAAATATTCAGATATCCTATAATATGTGTTTGGTTTGGCGGGTTTTGTGAGTTGACAGAAGTGGCACCACCGTGTTGGTTACCTCAGACACTCAGCGGGAACCAAACCAAGTAGACGTAACGTACACCCACCACCACCACCAACCATGAGGGAAATTGTGCATCTCCAGACGGGCCAGTGTGGAAACCAGATCGGCACAAAGGTAAATAAGGACACACTAAATCCATGTAGCTGTATATATGTGTGAATTGTGGTGTATTATTGTGATTTTTTGAGGGTTAAATATGGAGGCCGGTGGTGCTGGTGGTGGTGGCGGTCACACCCGACTGCGCGCGCTTCTTGTAACCCCGCCCAAATCCTCCCTTTGTCTTCGTTATTCATTCATGGGGTTATGGAGATATGATGTCTGGGGTTGTGTGGTGTATTAGGGTTATGTGGGATTTTTGTGGGGTTGTGATATGACCTTATTTTGATTGTATTTCTCCACGCCATGTTACACACCACTTTCTCTCGCCCTCTCTCTATCTCTCTCTCTGTAGTGCATGTTTTACCAATATTCTCTTTACCGTACCCATGTCTCAGCCCAGGTTCTTATTATTTCCGTACTAATGCTCTCTGAATCCATTTAGAGGCTGTCAGAAAGCCATACGAAAGATAATTTATGACATGGTTTGAGTTGATTTCATTACGAAGTAGAGATAAGACACAAGGCGATGATAGGCAGTACTGTTATTCAAATTCGTAAAGTTGGTTGCTATAACATTATGCAGCCTTGGGTCGTATTCAAGAACATTAATGGTATATACGATAGCGTGGTCCAGATACGACGAGTCCATAGACAAACAGGGCCATCGTATGCACCACAGAGGTTCTTGTTTTACGGTTGCCATGGTTATCTAAACTGATTGTATCTAATATTTCTGATTTTGTTTCTTGTTTGTTTCATCCCCTGGGTTAAGTTTATTAGGGGACTACGAATATCTCCCCAGTATCCATGTTTGCTGTAAATTTCATGGTATTTTCTGTGCTTACTGTCTCACGTCTGTCACCTTCCTTAGGCGCTATATGACCTCGCTTTTGTGGCACCTAATTTCAACCAGTCTATCAATTCTTGTTTGTTTCTGTACTTTTATAGAATTACTATTATGATCAATTCAAAGACACTGGTTTTGCATATGTCTGAAATGGAAATTCTTAAGTTATTGTTCATAATTGTAACTGTGTATAATATATCGGGATATACAATATACTGTATGTTGCATGCATTATAAATTTGGATAAAGTTTAAGAGTCTCAGTAATGGAAAACTATTATTCCCATCTATTTTTTGGAGAGTCCACCATTCCCAGTTTTTATATGTTGAAATATAAGTGCAACAGTGTATTTTGACTGATCTCCCCATTTCTCAAGAAGCTGGATTGAGGGGAAAAAACAAGTAAATATATTAAATAGTTAATTTTTATATGTTCTAGAGTTGGTCTGACTACAGGAGGGAAATCAAACCTGGTCAGAATGCAGAGTTTCACTGGGAATTTACTTTATAAAGTAAAAACAACCACCAATGAGAATATGAAGAAAATTAGTGACTTCCTTATCTGTGGCTCGTCTTAACTATTACTGTACCTTATGTTTGTTAAACATTAAATGTGGCAGCCTTGGAAAACTTCCATGCATAAAGAAAAAAAATGCTGTAGACTAATTAGGCACCAACTGCTTCTATATCATCTACCAAGACAATTGTGAGCAAAACTCACTCTACACTTGTTATGTTTGGAAAGGTGGTACAGAACTTAAGAATTAAGGAAACTGCAGAAGGCCTGTTGGTCCTGTTCTTGGCATCTGCTGATTTTATACCTATCCTTTGGAACAAGTCCATGAATCTGTAAGCCTATTTTTTTTTGTCAGTACCCCATTTTCCTATATTCTAAGGAAGGTTGTGTTCTAGAGCCAAGGGTGGAAAACGAACAATAAATTACTATACCCCATCTGGTTACATAGCCAAAATAATATTATGGTCAAGTGCTAAAAATAGATTTCTTCTCCCAATGCAAAGAAACAGGGTTACATAATTATACAGGGAAGAAGGTCAACACAGTTATATAAACAAACACATGGATATGTTAGTCGGTAATGCAGTCAGGCAGGATGGTAGGCAAGTAGACAGTGGCATGTCACGACGTATTGGGGTGGCGACGGGAGGGAAGGCGAGGTAGACTTTGTTATGGATTCATGTCTCTAGGCAACATGTCTGGTGGTGCAGGTCAATGAGTCATATGTCTGCAGCAGTCAGCCAGCCAGCCAGCCAGCTAGTCAGTCATGACTCACCCCACTCCTTCCCCTCCCTTTACTCCCCCCGATATTGAATTCTCTTGCTTTTTTTTCCCCCATTCGTAGTGTGGGCTTATTATAAAATGTCATTACTATCCCCGTTTTCCCCTTCCTTAGTGGTGTGGGTTTATTATATAATGTCATGTTATCTCTTGCTTCTTTTCCCTTCCCTTCTTAGCTTGGATTTATTATATAGTCATGTTAAGTACCACCAGTGTTTTTAACACATTTTTTCGCATGTTATCCTTTCTCCACCCTACTTCTTTTCTGGCCCTTTTTTCCTTCCAACCTTTATTGTATCTTTTTCAATCTCTACATTTATAAAGTTCTCCTTTTCCTTCTAACCCTTTCTCTTCTAAGTACCTGTCCAGTATATTCTCTCCCAAATATTTTCCTGCCTCTCGTTACTGCATACTATTGGTTCCCAGTCATGGATTTCTGCTGACGTTAGTGCATTCCTCACGTGCTGTATATGGTTCACTTAGGGTGTGTACTGAAGCTGTCTTCCTCCCACCACCAATTTAAGTTTCTGGTACCTGTCTTGTGTATCTGTTTTTTAGTACTGTAACTAACAAATAGTGAACAAGTGCTACATTAGGTTTATCTGAATGATCCAGAACAGCAACATATAAAATTATACCAGAGGGATTTATGCAAGGGATTGCAGTAAGAACAAAATTTACTTCTGGATTCTCACAATATAGGAAAAACTGCTTCTCTAAAGTTTAACTTTTAGTTAACAAGGATGGGTAACTGCTGTAGTTTCATCAGGTAGGATTTGTCAGTCAGCCATTTTAATCCTCTGCAGTACAGCAAGCACCAAAAGTTGCCATGGCTGCTCATCATTAAGCAGAAAATAAGGACCACATTAAAGTTGGGTGTTTGAGAAACAGTATTCTATTATATTTTTTGTAAAACATTTTAAAATTCTGTAGTCAGGTAGCCATCTCCTGATACTTCTCCATTTTATTGGTGTGACCAGTTTTAGAAATTATTGGCAAGCATAACTGTTGTTTTTTTACTGAATGTTTACCAGTGGTATATACTGTGCCTTTAATGTTTAAGAGATGTATTTGACATTTAATGATGTACCTAGACCTGATGTCAGCATGGATCCCATTTCCATGATCATTACAGTACAAATGTATGGGACTAATTTTATCCCTTGTCACCAGTTCTGGGAGATCATCAGTGACGAGCATGGCATTCAGCCAACGGGTGAGTACACAACTGGGGTGGAAAAGGACCTGATGGACCTTCAATTGGAACGCATCAACGTCTACTACAATGAAGGAAACCAGGGCAAGTATGTTCCCCGAGCCGTCTTGGTGGACCTGGAGCCTGGCACCATGGACAGCGTCAGGGCTGGACCCCACGGACAGCTCTTCAAGCCCGACAGCTTTGTCTTTGGTAAGTTAAGATGCCATCCATATTATATTAGTTTTTTTCTGTTGTTTACTGTAAATATTGGTTGCAAATATACAGTATATTCTTAACTTATTTTGGTTGATAGTCCCTCAGAAGTCAGAACCCAAGGGTGGTGAGCTTCAGTCTATCTTAGTTACCATTTGTAATCAGAAGTTAACTTGTCAGCTAAGTAATTATAAAAAAGATGCATTGGGTGTATACTATAAGGGTAGATATGGTGATGTGAGTAGTACTCTGTACTTTATGGGGTTTGGCACCCCTTCATACCCAAACCACTTCCAGTCAGTTTTTAACTGTCCATCCTTTCTTTTTTATTTGTGCTTGCTATCTCTCCATTGTATAACAAGTCCTTTCTATCCTAGTTGTCTTTTCTTTATCTTTTTGTTCATACTTCCTTTGTCACCACTTTCTTTATGGTGAATAATAATTCAAACACTTATGTTGCATTGAGCATGACAACATTTTCATAAGCCTTACCAGTTGTACATGGCTAATACTTTGACAACATTACAGGTCAGAGTGGTGCGGGTAACAACTGGGCCAAGGGTCATTACACAGAAGGGGCTGAGCTTGTTGACTCAGTGCTAGATGTCATCAGGAAGGAAGCAGAGAAGTGTGACTGTCTGCAGGGATTCCAGCTCACTCACTCCCTTGGAGGTGGCACTGGCTCAGGCATGGGTACCCTCCTTGTCTCCAAGATCCGTGAAGAGTTCCCTGACAGGATAATGGTTACCTTCTCAGTTGTGCCCTCTCCCAAGGTGATTGATTATGTCTTATTAATTGTTGAATTTACTTTTATATGCTAAAGTTTATTATGTTTAGTTCAGATGTACTGTTGGGGAAGAAGTTATGGAACCACCCCTATCACTGGTACTAAGAAGTGTTTAAATTTTTTCTTAGGAAGATGTATTATTGACGAAAGTTTTTATTTAGGTATTGAATTTTAAATTAAGAATAGCAAATCCCAATAAAATAGTGTAATAATCTTGTTACAAAACAAAAATGCGTTTGGTACTAACGAAGACTCCATAATACTATTTTGCTTTCTGGTGAGGAATTTGACATTTGTCTCCCTATCTTTGCAGGTTTCTGACACTGTTGTGGAGCCATACAATGCTACCCTCTCCATTCACCAATTGGTTGAAAACACAGATGAAACCTACTGCATTGACAATGAGGCACTATATGACATTTGCTTTAGAACTCTAAAGCTTCAGAACCCAACCTATGGTGACCTCAACCATCTCGTATCTCTCACCATGTCTGGGGTAACAACCTGTTTGCGATTCCCAGGTCAGCTCAATGCTGATCTGAGGAAGCTGGCAGTTAACATGGTGCCCTTCCCACGTCTTCACTTTTTCATGCCTGGGTTTGCACCTCTGACTGCCAGGGGTTCACAGCAATACCGTGCCCTCACTGTACCGGAGTTGACACAGCAGATGTTTGATGCCAAGAACATGATGGCTGCCTGTGATCCTCGTCATGGCCGCTACCTCACTGTGGCTGCCATCTTCCGAGGCCGTATGTCTATGAGAGAAGTTGATGACCAGATGTACAGTATCCAGAACAAGAACTCCTCGTTCTTTGTTGAATGGATTCCAAACAATGTTAAAACTGCTGTTTGTGACATTCCCCCTCGTGGCTTGAAGATGTCATCTACTTTCATTGGTAATTCCACTGCCATCCAGGAACTGTTCAAGCGTGTTAGTGAACAGTTTACTGCTATGTTCAGGCGCAAGGCTTTCCTCCATTGGTACACCGGTGAGGGTATGGATGAAATGGAGTTTACAGAAGCAGAGTCAAACATGAATGATTTAGTGTCCGAATACCAACAGTACCAGGAGGCCACTGCTGATGATGAGGCTGAGTTTGAGGAGGAAGGTGGGGAAGTGGAGGGAGAATATGATTAATTTTTCTGCTAGCATTGGGTTAGAGATCTGCCGGTTTTCAGTATTATTTAAGAGGAACAAAATGAAAATACATTTCATTCTACTTCAGTTAACTACCATGTAGTTTTGTCTCCCACATTCCGGACTTATTCTTTCTCGTTATAGTGCTAAGCTGATAGGATAATTTATCTTTAATTTTTTTTACCTTTCTTTCTATTAAACAGTTTATTTACTACTACTTTTCTTAAACCTTCATGTAGGTAGTAAATATGTCACTGCTTTTTAATTGTCTGCACATTCTAATTGCTTTAAAAGAAACTGATTTGGCACTTATTTTGGAGTCTGGTGCTAAACAGGACTCTTACAATAAATTAATAACTGATACTGGATTACTTGATTATGACTGTTGATATTCCTATAAGAGACGTATTGTGACAAGGACTGCAGTTTAAGTGGTTGGGTACAATGTACACTTGCCAGTGCTGCTGCATGGTAGGCTACAGGGGCCAACTCATATTCAGAGATGTAGCACTGCCCATTATTTCGCTCTTGCAGTGAACTATGTTGCTTAAGGAGTTGAGTCTTAAACATGTGAGCCCCTGTACCATGCAGCAGTGCTGGTGACTACAAAGGGGAGTAAAGAGTGGGAGGATAAATGAAATCAAGATTTAGCAAAGGAGGAAGGTGTATTATTAGGGAATGTGCTGGTGGTGAAAGTGGGTATAAAAACTTAAAATTGGAGATGTAGGTGAAAATAAGTAAATAGATGAGCTTTGCAGGAAATTCAATAAATGAGTAAGGTCAGGAGAAATGATTGGTCAAGTTGGGATGAGATAATTGTAAAATGTCAAACTCCAGTAAAAAGAGCATGAAAGTTCTTTTGAAGGATTAATTTGGCCGGTCATACTTGTCCTGCCAGATACGTGAGTTTCTTCATTATCTGAATATACTTAATCCAAAAATAAAAGCCCCAATCAAACTTGTACACAAGAGAAAATATTACTAATTATAAAAAGTACGTCACAGGGTGTTACAAAAATAATTGCATGAGTAATGGGGAATTCAAAATAAACTTTGAAAAACTGCCAGTAGCAATACAGAAAAAAAACTGGATTGGGCCTTCAAAGCAACATGGGATAGATGCAGAAACTAACCAGGAAATAGTGGAACGTTGAATGAGCAGTTTCCTAAACTGAGAAATTTTCAATCTGGGTAATATGATAGGTAACAGATTGTAGATAACATCCATGGAAACTGATATCGATATAAGACATTATAAACGAACAAAATAAAAAAATTAATAAATGCTAGCCTAGAGATCCTGCTTGCAAGATATATTGATAACTATTGTTGGGGAGTCTGTCTTGCTAGTACCTACAGCAGTATAGTGGGCCGTATTCAAGAACATCCGTGGTATATACGATGGTGTGGTATTGTACGACGGCTCTGTCCTTTGTCTATGGAGCCATCGTACCGGCACTACACCATCGTATGTACCATAACAGTTGAAGTATTGACGATAAATTTAATATAGTCAATAAATATTAATCAGGTGAGGGCCGCTTATACAGAATGGGGAGAGTATCTTTTTCCTTTATGATAATTATATGGTGCGGTTCTGCCGTATTCCATAATTCCATTTAATTCTTTCCATATGATATTCAAGTTACCCGCTGAAAATCTTGTCCCTACTCCCCAATGAAAATCCAGGAAATGTAGAAAATTATATTACATGATGTGAAAGTGTATATTGGAGGATATCTTATTAAAAAATATATTGATAAACGTTTGAAGATATGATGCTAGATTTATATTGTGATATGAGCACTTGATATAAATATTTGTTTTTTCCTCGATGAACAATGACAGTAATTTCTCCACTTGCAACTTAATTATTTGGTTTATTATACTCTTAAATGTGGAGACAGATAGATATACGTACATTTAAGTGCATGTAAGGAATGTTAACAATATAATGGTGAAATATAATAAGGGTATTTTAGAGTATTCACATATTTCCTGATTATCGTGGTGGTGGTGTGTATTGACAACTTGACCCCCACAAACCAGACGGCCACGGGAATTACCTTTTAATAATGTGAATTGACGCATTTCACAAGTACCAGGAGCATGAACGTCAATGTACCAGTGTCCTCAACCCACCCACAAAGCTATGGTGAGTAATTAAAGCTGCCAAAATAGAGGAAAAGGGTTAAATAATAAGGAATAAATGTTGTTATGCTCTGGTAAGGGCCGACCTCTAGCCATTTTCCCATGTCTTCTTAGGAGTGAGCATAATGGACCCTTATACACTCATTTTAAGACATAACCAGTGAAATAACCCTACACGACCTCGGGAAATCATATAGGCGTATGTACAGGGGGATAAAATAGATCAATAAAGGTGTAACTAAATAAATAAAGGGATAAAAGTGTATATATGTGTTGGTTATAAATGTCTTCCTAGGAGCGAGCATAATGGATCTCTCACACACTAGTTTTAAGACATAACGAGTGAAATAACCCTACACCACCTCGGAAAATACTCTTATAGGTATATATATAGAGCCCCACAGGTGTATAAATAAAGGGATAAAGGGTATATATGTGTTAATTATTGATGGTGTAGGGTGAGGCAAGCTAGGTGAGGTCCTGATAATAGTAGTGATAGACAAAATGCTCGGTATAGGTCCCATTTACTACCTAACACACACACACACACAGTCAGCTGATTGTACACACACACACACACATACATACAATTGACACAAAAGGGATAAAAGGGTATATTATGTATATATGTGTTTATTATTGATGGTGTATTGTGAGGCCCTGATAGACAAAATGCTCGTTATAGGTCCCATTCACTAATATGTTACCTAACCAACACACAGTCAGCTGATTGTACACACACACACACACATATACACACATTAAAGGAATAAAAGGGTATATGTGTGTTTATTATTGATGGTGTAGTGTGAGGTCCTGATAGACAAAATGCTCGATATAGGACCTAACCAACACACACAGTCAGTTGATTCTACACACACATACACTAAAAAAAACAACTATTAACTAGCCTTATTTCACACTTGTTAACTGTAATGTTGTGTGTGTGACTGTTGATTTTACTTACACATTACATACACTAAATTAGGTATTTATTGAAAGAATTACCGTTTTGCAGCAGTGTTGCCAGATCCGGCTGGGTCCCAGTATTTTGCCCCAGTCATTTATTGTATTTTATCACGATTATTTCCCGGTAGTTTGCCCAGGTTAGGTTCCGGTAGTTTGCCCAGGTTAGGTCCCGGTAGTCTGATGCGGTCTAGGTTAGGTTAGGTCAGGTCAGGTAAGGTCAGGCTAATTTCAAAATGCCCCATTTGAATATGCCCTATCTTGTAAATGGGGCATTTGCGGAGAAAATGCCATAGAAGAAAATAGTCTTAGAATGGTCTAAATAAGTGGGTAATGAAGGTAGAAAAACCGTACGCAATAACGGTAATTCATTCAATATTTACCCTAAATTTATAGAATTGATCATTACACCCTTGATATTAGTATTGTATGTTTGGTTACCTATTGTACGCACTAAAGTGGCATTACACACTACGTTACAGTACAGTAGATCACAACTGTAATGTGTGTGTGTGATTTTTTATTATACATACATACATAAAATAACCAGTGATGTATTACCTCCTTAAATTGATGCCATTTATCACTCCCTTACTCCAATATTCATGATTTCTGAGTGTCTTCCCCATAATAATGAAGGGAAGGCCTCACTCAAAATACAGTCATATTACCCGGTAAATCTCTCAGTTGGCCTATATCTCGCGCTTAAATAAAATGTTACCAAGGAATAAAATATTATGTACTGTACGGAATTACTGACATTTGTTTGGATGGTTATACTAATGTAAACTGTACATATTATACATTATAATATACTGTATCTCTGGTTTTATAGGAATTTTAGTGGTCCAGTCCCCTGCAGTTCATTGACTACTGGAACAATTTTATATGATATGTCATATTATTAACTTGTAAAGAAACAGGCACTTTCCTTGCATTCAGAATAAATAGCCGGGTTAGATCTGCAGTGATATGTACAGTCGGCGGCAAATATCCTGTTGCCTCTCTCAGCGCTTTTTGAAGGATAATATGAAGGCTAATCATCAGACAAACACATTCACCAATACAGAATTACACTATCCACATGGAAAATTAATAAACCTCTCTTATTTTTTTAGTTTATGAGCCTGTGAAGCATATATTTTCATACTTAATTTATGACTTGGCAGATATGGCGACAGGACATTTGCCGTTGCCTGTACAAGACTTAAGTCCAAATGTAGATGCTAAAAAATTACCCACACATCATTTCATTTATCAAAAATTATCCCTCAATATTTCAGCCATCATTCAGAATGGCCAGCCTCCAATCCTGTCATCAGGCCCCACCCCAGTCACAGCCTTGGGGCCGGGACAACAACAACAACAACAGCAGCAGCATCATGCAGGGGGCGGGGGTGGGGGAGACATTCACATCTGTGGTGCATGTGGTGCACAGTTCACCGAGATCAAAGAGTTCATCACACACAAACGTCTGTCGTGTCATGCTACAAATGTGTCAGGCGGTCAGACAGTCACACCAACACAACTCACTCACACGTCCACTGTCGCTCAGCCACATCCTCCACCAGGATCTGTGGTGAGTCTAGGGTTATCTTTATGAGAGACTGATTGAGAGTATAGCCAAAAGTGTTATAGTTCAAATCATAATGATAATATTAATATAAATACTGTAATGATCAAGTAATAATAGCAGTAATTTTGATAATCAAAATGAGTTTCAGAATGACAGAAACTTTAGCACTGTAATAATAACATTTGTGATTATAATAATAAAATTGATATATATTGTAGACACAAATCACTGGTAACAGCTTTGTGTGTGTGTGTAACAGATGGGTGTACCAGTAGGAATGCCTCATGTGGTGTTACAGCCAGCTACAGGACCACCCCAAGTGTATCGCATCGTCCTTGAACCCAGCGTGGCACCCCCTCCAGCCTCACAGCCTTCGTCTCCGGCCCCAACACCCATGCTGGCACAGTCTCTCTCTGGGGCCCCCACCAATGCCACACCACACTTGGCCTCACCCCAGTCACACCACATCACCTCACATCACCATCACCATCTCTCACCACACTCCCAGCCACATCACACACCTCATCACCAGCAGGTTACCACTAAGATATCATACTGTTCTGGGGAGGCTATGGAAATTTGCAGACTTGAATATATTCTCATAATTACTTGTTCTTATTGTAATTATTTTTGACGTTGAAGAGCTGTACAGTATATTATGTTTTTTGGATAAATTTTTAAGCTTGGAAAAATTAATCTGGGAAGTTCTTGTTTACTTTTGATTTTCTTCTTTCAGACAACAGACACCTGGCACAGTGCTCAACCCACCCCAAGAACAGGAGGGGAGGAGGAGGCTGGAAGAGGTGAGGATGGGAGGGGCATTATTGATGACCCACCACAACAACAACAGCATCAACAACAACAACAACAACAACCACCACTAGACGACAACAGTGGCGGAGGAGTCAGTGGTGGCTCTTCCTCAGTATCCTCGGAGACAGGACATGGGCCTGGTGGAGGGGGAGGCATGGAGGGTGATAGCAGAGGACAGGAAGAGTCTAGCAACATGCATACAGAGGAGGAGGATGTGGCCACTTTCCTTGCTACACAGTTGGCTAGTCAGGCAGCTCCACCTCACAACACCAGTATGTCCATTACTCTCTGTTCTCAGTATATCTGTCCTTTCCTTGTTATTACTTAACTTCTTTTTAATTCTATAATACTTTCTCTCCTTCCCTTTTGGCATCTGATTTTACCTTTTTTTTATTATGTGAGGATGTGACTGGTTTATTAAGGAAATGTGTTTTGGTAATGCAGATGTGAGTGAGCATCTTATGTCAAGTGTGGTGATGGATGGTGCAGGTGATGGCGGTGACCTGTCATGTACTACTACTACTACTACCACCACCACACAGCCACAGTCACAGGTACACCACATACACCTTCCTCTACACCACCATCAGCAACAGGTTAGTATATAGCTCTCCTGTGTTTGTGAATTAAGGGGATGGTATATGGTACTTTTGAAAGATTGGAGAGCCTTGATTCCTCCAAAGTATGCCAGGAAACAGTCCCAGATGAAGAGAAATAATGGTATCCTGCTGCCTAGAATAGTTTGGAGGAATCATTTACTCCAGATTTACCACCCAAAACAATGTGCTATATACCCCCTTAAACAATACCAATTCTTTAATTTCCCTGTACTGAAAATTAATGATCACTAATTATAATATTGTACCAGTCTTACAATATCCCTGCATGGAAAATTAAGGATAACTGACTATTGTATTGTACCAGTCCTACAATTTCCCTGTACTGTATTGAAAATTAATGATAACTGACTCTTGTATTTAAGCTGTTACTTTATCACAATGCTTAATTTTCTTGTATCTTCTGAACAGCCTAATGTTTCATCCAACCTTTTGTCAGAGGTAGACTCTTCTTATAACAGAAACTTATACTGCTATCTACCATTTCATTCTTCATTCAATTACTCTTATAAGACCTCCAAATGTATTGCTTACCATGGTGATTGTGAAAAGGATTAGATTAATTTTTATATGAAGTAAGCAATCTAATAATCCTGTGTGAAATGTAAAGGACCAGTACTAAATAGATTTGTTATAGCCTAAATGATCAAAATGTCTTGTCCTATATGAAAAGCATTATATTGAGGTATTAAGTATTGTATTATATTAGAATTAATTATAAAAAGAGTATTATAAGCAAAATGTCTTGTCCTATATGAAAAGCATTATATTGAGGTATTAAGTATTGTATTATATTAGAATTAATTATAAAAAGAGTATTATTAATATATTAAAAGTATTATGAAAAATGTCATATTATATTAGTATTATATTAAGGGCTACTGTAGTGTATGTACTGTACTCCTGCAGGTGGACTCATTCAGTGGTGGGACAGGGAGAGGATCAGGGTCCAGCCGTCGTCCCACAAAAGCCACCTCCACCAACACCACCATCACACATGACCCCAACTCCATGAATGTTGACACCAAACCTAACATCCTCCATGTATGTAGATGCTCTGTGTTTTAATAATGTGATGTAGTATGATTAATAGTGTTAGATTTTCTTTCATGGAGAGATTAAAATATGATTATATCATAGGGAATACTGTACTGTAAGATTTGTGTGATGAAAACTGGATTAACAAATAATGTTAATTTAAAGAATGTGAATACTGCATTATTACCTTATGGAAAAAATAGTCAAGTCTTATTTAACCTAAACTTGTTTGAATAATTAATATATTTTTGAAATTACTATTTATGATATATCCATTGAGAATATGAATTGATTGCCTTTATTTTGTGTGTGTAGAAACTGGTTGTGCATGACGGTATTCACAAAGAGAAGTCTTGCCCGGTGAAGGACTGCAATTTTACTACATACCACAACAAAGACCTCAACCGACACATCAGAAAACACACCGGTATGGAAGCTGACTCATTTGCAAGGTTGCCAATTTACCATATAACCTACAGCTGGTGTTGTAAATTTCTGATGCATATGAGTGCAGTATTGTAGAACATTATAACTGGTTTATGAGTACATTGTACAACATTTGAACTGGTAGTGATGGTGTATTATGCTTGCTATTCATTTTCTTTTCTCAGATCAATTCTTGAAAACATACTTCATAAACAATTGCAACTCATGAACAGCAGGTAATAAGTTTTACATTTTTTATTAGCTAATGCCAGATAGTATTGAATGGCACATAATAGGGTATTTACATTAGTAGGGAATGATATCACTCTTGGTCAATTGTGGACTCAAGTGTACCTCTTATGATATGTTCAGGTGAGAAGCCCTTCCAGTGTGAGGAGTGCGGGACCAGCTTCTCTCGTGGGGACAAACTGAAGGTACATGCCCGGATCCACTCCAACGTGCGGCCCTACTGGTGCGACGTGGCTGGATGTCAGTACCGTGCCATAGACTCAGGCAGCCTCAGAAAGCACAAGAGGACTCACACCAATGAACGACCGTACAGGTAAGGCTCGGCCCTCTTGTATGTGTTGGACATTTTATGCTCTATCAGGCATAGAAGAAATGCATCCCTGGCATCAGTGTATGGATAGAGTAAATTATTATTAGCAACAATAATAACATGATCATTATATATTCTGAAAAGTACGGTACTGTACTGTTTATACCTATCTATTATATTTTTCACTTCCTATTGCTTGTCTCCCATCTTGATTGTGTGGATATTCTACCCCGTTGAACATATTAAATAAGTGACTTTGTGTACTTCAGGTGTCAGTTGTGTCCATACAGCGCTCGGGATGGATCACAGCTCACTGTTCACCTCAGGACTCACACGGGTAAGCATCGCTTAGTTTTCCATGTGATAAGCTCTTTGGACATCCACTGTGGTCAGTTTCTTTCAGACAATCCACTGTTCTTCCCTTTCCTTTCCACCCAAACCCTTTATTTCTAATTTTTCCAGAATGTAAAAAAATTCATACAATAGTTCCATCATTCCTTTTTTACCCAAAGCCTTTATTGCTAGTGTTTCTAGAGTGAAAAAAAAATAATGCAATGCTGTTTTTTTAGTGCAAGTGATTCCATCTTCAATGTGTGATAGAGAAGTGCCTGGGTGCGTTCAGATCTCTGGTTCCAAGCAGAGTTACCTCAGTTCTAGATTCCTTCTGTGACCAAGAACTAAGAAGCTAATGAAAACCTAATACTGCATACTCTTGACATACAATGAATGAATACTAGTTTCCACCTATTCATATTACACTCAGTCACTTATTGAAGGCCACCAAATATTTTCCCAGGCTTCTGTTATTCATTACCATACAGATTAAGTGCTCTACTGAGCTTGTTTTAAAAGGATATACCTATATGTGCTAAATTTACTCACCTTATATCAAGGGCCTGTAAGTGCTTTACTGAGTCTGTGTTAAAAGGATAGTGCAAAATTTATTCATATTATAGTATATTGAAGGTCTATTATAAGTGATTTACTGAGCCTGTGTTAAAAGGATATATGTGCTATATCGAGGGCCTACTGTAAGAAACTTATGGTCTCTTGGTGCCACAGGAGACACTCCCTTCCAGTGTATGGTAGAGCCCAATTGTTCCGCAGCGTTTAAGACCAGCTCGGACCTTAGACGACACGAGCGACTGCACACCGGGGTGAAGCCTTACAAATGTACTGTCTGTGACTACGCCTGTGCCATTAAGTGTGAGTCTGCAGCCTTTCACTGTCCAGTTGTTGTTTATGTTCTAATATGTTGTTGTCGTGTATTGTTTGGTTTTATGCTGTATTTCTACGAAGTTTCACTGTCTGGTGGTGTTTGTTGTTTCTGTTCAAACATGTTATTATCTCTTGTTACTTGGTTTTATACAGTATTATTTTTCAATTGTTAAGGAGAGATTCTCTTTTTGGTAAATTGCAAAGCTACTGATTCCTCCTACTTATACCAGAAATAGATCCCCTATAAGTACCATTGAGGGCATCTGTTTCTTGGCATCATTTGGAGAAATTATAGACTTTCTAGTTCACCAACAAGAGAATCTCCCCGTAACCTTCATATCTTTACATTTCAGCTAATTTGGCAGTCCACATGAAACTGAATCACTTTAAAGGGGCAAAGTTCAGCTGCACCAAGTGTGAATTTTTGGGCAACAGCCGGAAACAACTCAAGGATCATGAAAAATCACATGCTAGTAAGTCTGTTGTCACACACACACACATGCACGCACACACTCAGTGTGTGTTTTATGTTACAGATGTCTTACAGTATGAGTTTTTTGTAACATGTGTTATTACAGTGTGAGTTTTGTGTTACAGATGTGTTACTACAGTGTTAGTTTTATGTTATAATTGTGTTAATAGGGTGAGTTTTGTGTCCAGATGTACTACTCCAGTGTGAGTTTGTTTTGTGTTACAGATGTGTTACTACAGCGTGAGTTTGTTATGTTACAGATGTGTTACTACAGTGTGAGTTATGTGACCATGTGAGTACCAGCAACACAGGCCTTAGACAACACATGCTCATACACTCTCAGGAGAAGCCGTACCAGTGTCGCTACTGTGCCTTCACCTGCAAGACCACCGGTGAGTCTGTCAGTCCTTGCTAACCACACTCTCTATCCATAGTTTCTTTTAAGGGGAGATTCTCCTGTTGATGAATTGGAGACTGACTAATTTGTTCAAACTATGCCAAGAAATAGACAACCTTAATGTTTCTAATAGGGATTCTGTTGCGTGGTATCAGGAATCAGTAGCCCTCCAATTTACAATATTCCCTTAAGCCACTGAAAGTAGTCTTTAATAATAATAATGGCTGACAAATTATGCATCTTTTTAATTTTTTTTGTACTCCTCTCAGACAGTTTTCCTTGTTGACGCTTTGTGGTTAAGATTGTAAAAGAAAGAAAAAAGTGTAATAATCATGTCTCCCTCCGAAGGTAACCTGAGGTACCACATGCGGAACAAACATGGGTGTGAGGTGTCAGGGCGGAGGCGTGGGACCTGTCCTGTACGGGGCCGGGGCGGGACGATGGCCATGACCGGGGGGGTGGGGGGCAGGCGTGCTGGGCGTCCTTCCTGCTACCGTAACTTTAAGTGCGGCGACTGTGGGAGTGGATTCGTCAGAGAAGATTCGTACAGGTTGGTCTCTGGCAGTTTATACAGTAGGCCCTTGATATACAAAAAAAAAAATACTTGTACCCACCACTTCATTTTACACTCGGTCCCTCAATGAAGACCACCAAATGTTTTCCCACGCTTCTGTTATTAATTAGCAAACAGATTAAGAGAGTTACTGGGTCTGTGTTAAAAGGATAGTGCCCAATTCATTCATCGTATATTGGGGGCCTACTATACTTCATTGATATGGTATTATGAAAGTTTTTGCTGGATTCATATACACAATAGTACTGTACAGACTTGTTATCTTACACTAATACTGAATTATGGTAGTAATTTTATTTTTATTACAGTGGGTAGTACACTAATTTTATGATGGCTGTTATTGGTTTCTACTTTGTGTCTCAGTGATGGACATCGGACCTTTGTCCAGTGCCAAGACATACGTAAAACTAATAAATAAAACATATACGCATATAAATATAAATAGAATACATGTGTGTAACTGAGCTGCCCCTCCCCCTGCCAGGTCCCACATGAGGCAGCACGAGAAACACAAGATGGCCCAAGCGATATCCGGCAAGATGGAGTCTGATGTGTTCAGTGTTGTTGTGCAGGTAGGTACAGTTCAGGTACATACAGTAAGATCTCGCATCTAACGAATAGTAGGTGCCAAAAAAAGGTGCGTTAGATACGAATTCCTTAGATGCGAATACATAAACATACCGTATGGGGGAAATTATAATCGGTACCAAAAATACAACTGAAACTCAATTTTCCTTCTTTATTTAGATTATTGGCTTGTATATATGGCATACAGTAATAAAAAATATACAAGAAATGTGTAAAATAATCAAGAAACATGTAAAATAATAAAGAAATGTGGATAATTCTCCTATGAGGGATGAATTCTGCATGCGGCGGCAAGGGACATTAGTTATCACTTATCACATGCTGCTCCCTCACTACCACCAGTCCCACCACCATCCTCCCTCTCACTGTCTGCTGCGTCTCGTGATGCTGCCCGGAGTTTTGTTATCTTTTCGTCTGCACTTTTTTCCTTCACAAAAAATCCATCAAAGTCATAAGGAATGTCACTAAGAATGTTCACTATATCCTCCTCACCATCACTCACAGTTTCTTGTCCATCATTTTCATCAAGATTTTCCATAATTTCCTGAAGCTCATTGCGCTTGTTTAAATATTTGGTGATGACAGTTTGTCTCCTATCATTAACTTTCTTTACATAAATATCACGGAGCTCCTGGTTTAGTTTCTGTAGCATAGGTAACAGTTTTTCCAAACACTGAGTGTCTGA
Organism: Petrolisthes cinctipes; assembly: GCA_033782935.1. Taxonomy (NCBI): domain Eukaryota; kingdom Metazoa; phylum Arthropoda; class Malacostraca; order Decapoda; family Porcellanidae; genus Petrolisthes; species Petrolisthes cinctipes. Next base: position 118,967 of record JAWQEG010005247.1, read on the forward strand.
TGTACAACGCATAAACTCTTCCATTTCTGTCAGATCAGTGATTTTCCTTGACAGATAGCCTGCCGTGAGTTTGTTTTCTTTTCGGTTTTCTTCCTCTTCCACCTCCATCTCAAGCTCTCCATCTTCCACAATTTCTTCAGCAGTTATGGTTTCCTGTGGGTGCATCATTTCCAGCACAAGAGCCTCATCAACTTTATCAAAACCTGGTGCTGGAATATGCCTGGCTGCCTCAACTGCCTCACGGAGAAGTTTATCCTTATGCTGCTGTTTACTGCAGGGTGGTATCAAGTCTGGGAGAAGGGGGTGCCAGGCATGCTTTATTGTGTCCGTTGTGATGCTTTTCCAAGCATCGGTCATGTAATCGACAGCAGTTTTTACGTCGAAATTTCGCCAAAATTGCTTCACTGATATGATGGGTTTTGCTGTTGTCTTTGGAGATGCTGTCCACTGTAGAGGCTTAGGTGGTGATGCTCCCGATGCTACTGGCTTCGGTCCTATCATCAATTCCTCCTCATCAGACATTTCTTCTTTTGCTTTTAATTCTTCCTGTCTGTCTATGGCCTCTCTCATCTCGTCATACACTCGCTTGTAATAAAGCAACTTCACATTTGCTATTAGTTCGTGGTCTAATGGTTGTATCCGCGATATTGTATTCGGTGGCAAAAATTCAACTTGAACTGATGGGTGACGACCAACTAGGTAATGTGCGTTCTCCATGAAGAGTAAAACTTTCCCATCCAAATTCAGTTCTTTACACTTGCGTAGGGCGTCTGGCACAAAATGTTTATCAAACCATTCTGCTGACAGGAGCATGTTCATGTATCCCTTAGGGTTAGAAGCCCAATAAATGTCATCAAGTTCGTTCATATCTGCTCCTTTGTAAGCTCGAGGTTTCTTGAATTTGTAAATAATTAGGGGCTTCATACGATGTGTGCCAGTTGCGTTACATGTGAACAGAATACCGATTCTGTCCTTTGCCATTTTTATATCTGGAGCCTGCTTCTCTGTCTTGTGAATGAAGGTTGAACTTGGTGACCTCTTCCAATAAAGGCCAGTCTCTTCACAATTGTACACTTGGTCCAGGGTGTATCCTCCATCTTTAATGTACTGTTGGGCAAGGACTGGGAAGGATTCAGCTGTTGCTTCATCGGCTGATGAAACTTTGCCTTGATATATGACAAGTTTAATACTGAACCTTTTCTTAAATTTGGCAAACCAGCCAACTGAAGCGCTGAATGGTGGGGCATATTTAATGTTTTTCTTTTTACAAATCGCATTGTACAGCAGCAACGCTTGGTTTCTGATTTGTGGTCCATTGATACTGCCTTTGGATTTGAACCTTCCTTCTATCCATCGCTTTAGGTAAAATTCCATCACAGCTATAAGGCGATTGGTTGATGAATAGTTCGTCAGTAATCGCTGTGATGCTTGAACATTGCCAGTAAATAACTTTGATGCTACTTTTAGACTTGCTTTTATTGCTTCTTTCTGTTTTTTAAAGTTTCTCACCGTTCCTTCTGGAAATCCCGTTTGTCTCACAATTTCAGCGTTCTTTAAACCCTTTTCAATCAATTCAATAACTTTGGTTTTGTCTTGGAGGGAGTAGCGATTTAATTTTTTACCCACACGGCTGTCACGCTTCACTGGCACTTTTTTCTTGCTTGTTTCCATATTAGCAGTTCTCCGATGATCACTTCCTAAGGGTTGGGCCGACATCCAACACCACAAGAGACGTAATCCACCACCACCACTACGCGTCCGACCATAAGGTTGGCCAAGAAGGTCAGACGAAACGACAAGTTGTGTGAAACAGTTCGGCGAAATGCCCCGTGTGATAGGGTCTTAAAGGGCTTCAATAAGGGTGATAACACGAGGACTGAGTCAATGAGGCAGCAGGCTACACTGCCAGCCTGCCCGGCCGTAGTGTTGCCATTCGCTCCGCAACTTTTACTCCGCATTCTCTTGTTGGGATAGATAATGGGTAATGAAAGTATGGGTCCATGGGAGACGAAAATAAGTACGGGAAAGAAAAACAATACATATATTTTATATGTGGTCAGTGAGAGTTGGATTGATGGATAAAAACTAAATTGGATGGGTGTATCCATTTCTTGCTGACGAGCGAATGATTTTGAATCGTACAGTCTTGAAATTTGTACAATAATGTAAGTAAATGATTGAAATTGCATAAGTTTATTATGATATATCAAATAAAGTAGACTAAGATATTAATATAGTAACTAAAAAAAACCGATAGATACTAAAACTTGAAAAATATATCATAAGAAAATGCGGAATTTTAGTCCACACTCCTGTGTACTGCGGACGGCAACTGGGCACACTCGAGTCTCGACTTCCCAACCATTTTCAGTTTTTTCATTCCACATTAGCAGACCAAGATGTAAACAATGTGGAGCACAGATGGCAAGGCTCCACAGGCCTGTAGGTGGGAAGCGGGACTCCGAGCAGTGTTACTAGATGCAGGGAAATTTATCTGTTTTAGGGAATTTTGGAGTCTATACGGAAATAATATACAGTTCGTTCAAGAGTAAACAGGGAAATTTCGGGATTTTTCGCTGTTCACTCAGGATTTTTTCGTTAGATTTGAAACTATACTCGTTAGATGAGAATATAGGTAGATTTAGATGTCCAAAACGTCGTTAGATACGAATTTGTTAGATTAAAACACGTTAGATGCGAGATCTTACTGTACAAGCAAGGCCTAGTTATCTTTGAGGCAGCTAGATGTACACACAAATGAATGTGCTGCATGATACATTCTCAACTTGAAAGAGGACTTGTACCCACCACTTCTGTTATTCACTACCATACAGACAAAGTGATTTACTGAGCCTATATTAAAAGGATGGTGCTAAATATACAGTATTCATCTTATATCTACGGTAAATTTACAGGAGAACTGGGTTCACTAAATTGTGTATTTTAGTATCATTACCCACTGTTTTGGACCATTCTAAAACACTTTTATTCTATGGTGTTTCTTTCGGAGATGCCCCGTTTTACAAACATAATTTGGAAATTAGTCTGACCTCACCTGACCTGACCTAACCTAACCTAGACAACAGCAGACTACCGGGACCTAACCTGGGCAAACTACTGGGACCTAACCTGGGCAAACTACTCGGATATAACCGGTGTAAACTATCATAAAGTGACGGGCAAATTCCCAGGACCTAGCCGGATGTGGTAACACTGCGCGATCCTAGCCAAAAACTCAGTTATTCTGTAATAATACCATATCTAGTGCCTACTCCATGTATAATATTATGGCTGTATACAGGATGAAGGACTGATTGGTGTGGATCAGTCTGGAGGAGGGACAGGAGGAGGGGCTGGAGGAGGGTCAGCAGAAGTGGCCGCCGCCTTCCATAGGTTATCCACCGACGCGCTACCACCCGGCACCCTCATCTCTCAGAGTGCCGTGAGTATTACTGTATTATTGTTCTTTGGTTCCTGAAGGACACAATGGCTTCTGCACTGTATCTTACTTTGGGTATGAGAAATTTTGTCTTTTTACTTGTAAATTATTAATGGGTTTTATATTTAACACTGAATAAAAAAAATATATAGTGGTTTAGTTTTCAGGTTAGAAGTTGTATGGGTAAATATTGAATGAATTACCGTTATTGGGTACGGTTTTTCTACCTTCATTACCCACTTATTTAGACCATTCTAAGACTATTTTCTTCTATGGCATTTTCTCTGCAAAAATGGGGCATTTTGAAATTAGCCTGACCTTACCTGACCTGACCTAACCTAACCTAGACCGCATCAGACTACCGGGACCTAACCTGGGCAGACTACCGGGACCTAACCTGGGCAAACTACCGGGAAATAACTGTGGTAAAGTACAGAAAATGACCGGGCCAAAGTACTGGGACCTAGCCGGATCTGGCAACACTGCTACAAAACGGTAATTCTTTCAATAAATACCGTTGTATGCTTTCTGTAAATATTTTTGCAGTTGGATGTTGTGTTGTAGTTATCAGGGTAAAAGTTGCAATATTATTGTGCATAGTTTTGCAAGTGAAAGGAGAATGGTGCCTCAATGTTATGTTGTAATTTTCAGAGTAAAAGTTGTATTGTTTCTGTACTTATTTTGCGGGTGAATGGAGAAAGGTATCTCAATGTTGTGTTGTAGTTTTCAGGGTAAAAATTGTACAGTATTATTTCTGTACATATATTTGCAGATGACCAGCGCTTCGGCACCGCAGGGCAGCGAGGGCAGCGTCGGCGGGTACAGTTCCTACGTCATCACCATCGACGGAATATCCACGGTCTTCTCCAACCCGGTGCGACTCTCAGGAAGCACTGTGGCCGCCGACTCACCAGATGCACCTGACCAGATACCTGGGGCTGTACAGGTCAGACATGGTTTGATTTATATTATAATTTTTATTTTTTTATACCTCAACCTCGGACAATAATGATGTGCTTTGTAATGGTCATCATTATTATCCTTAGTCATCATTAACCTTACAGTTAGCATTATTTTTGTTGTCATAATTGTCACCATTATCATCCTTACATTCATCATCATGATAAGAGTCATCATTATTTCTCCCTCCATTGTTTTCTTCATATCAAATGAGTAACAAAGTCATTTTTATATTTTGGTGGTTTGTATGAAAAAAAGATCTGTACTGTACATGTGGGTGAAAAGATACTGTACTGTCTGTGGCGTGTAATGTCAGTATAGTAGTAAATGTTTATATCTGTTTATATTTTTGTCAGGTTATCACTGGAGATATCTTCACCTCACCATCACCTTCAGCCTCCAAGGTGACAACAACAGCAAGTCAGCAGCAGCAACAACAACAGCAACACGGGGGATACGACTTCAGCGAGGACACCAAGACTCAGCATGGCTTTGACCTCACTCAGCAACAGCAGCAGGACAAAATCAGCCAGACACAGCACATCTATGACCTGACCCCAGTGGACAACAAGGGTGAGCCAGGTCAGCAGTTCAGCGAGCCAGGGGGAGAGGGGTCAAGTCGTGAGTACATCACCACCACTTCACCCCAGACGGCAATGTCTCGCACCGTTCTCATTGAGCAGCCATCCAGTATTGACACCGGGTTGGATAGTTCCATACAAGTACACAATTTATCGGCTAAACCCAAGATTGAATAGACTCAAACATCTGTAACAATTTTCTGCCAGCTTATTTAATTTTTATTTTTTTTAGTGCCCAAGAGATCATCATGGGTTGAAGTTCAGCTGGTTAGACATTTATAGAGGATCACTGAGCTATATTTCTATTGCCGTCATTCTGAGGGTGTTACCGGGGATGTTGTAGAACCTCGCATCTTGTATTAACCCAAATCCTCCCAAGTTACAGAGTCGGAAAAGGAGTGTGAAGGTGTGTTCAGACCAATGGATCTCTACTTACTGGTTCAGATTTTTATGCACAGCTCATGGTGCTAGAAAGAAGGTACAGTTGCAGACATACGAAACAGATAACCTTAAACGGGGCCCCACATTGAGCATAGGGGGTTAGTGGTGCGTACTACTCGTATACTATGCCTGATAAGGGGCCTGTTCCATGTGTCTGGAACTGTACTTCATTGTCAGTGTTTTCTCTTGTGGCAGAGTGAGGAATCATTAACCGGCAACATGGCATCATCATCTTACCTCTGTACACTACATGAAAGCAGAATAAGAGGTGAAAATGATGCAACTTCCATGTTAGTGTGATATTTAATAGTAATTGTGATAATAATGAAATATTTATTACGTATATAGAGTTTACTTAGTACAGCCAAGGGTATGTAAAAATTTGCCTCCTTCATACGTGACAGAAGTTAAATAAATATCGGGCATTTGTACGTACTGTACAGTACAGTAGTTGATTACAATAAGGTACTGTTGGCAACATAAGTTCAGTACACTTGCCATTCAGTTATTTCCAGTACAGTATAAGTCAGTGGTTCTCAAACTTTTCCAACTACCTGAACCCCTTTGCTTTTGCTGGTACTAGGCGGAACCCCCTACGACCCCCTCACCTAATATAGGTGGGACCCCCCTCGATACACACACATATGTAACTAAATAAAAGTGTAGTTTAGCTCTTGATTATTGTGTCACAGAGGTAGAGGTATGTGGTTCATGCAGGGATTCTGTTACATCACAAGCTGCACTAGTCTGTTCAATACGATCACTACACTCAATATAATCAGTAAATGTATTATCCTGACTAGCAGCAGTGGAGTTATTTCATTTTATCCATTAATGGTCAAATTTATATATAAATAAAACTAGACTTCCATCATATATATATATATGCTTACCACAGAACCCTTGAAAGGACTTCATGGAACCCTGGGGTTCCGCGGAACACAGTTTGAGAACCACTGGTATAAGTGATTAGACATACAAATATTCTGTTTGTCAATTTTTCATCACACAAGAATAATTACAGCATCACCAAAGTCATAGTACACTCATACAGTAGGATTGAATTAAATTTATGCTGCCAACTGTACAAATACATCGATTTGAATATATTCAGTAAAAGGAGTTACTTGACTTGTTATTCATGTTAACCTGAAGCAAATTTATACTCCCAGCTGTACATAAGTTATAATATATACTGTGTTACATTTTGTTGAGGCATTGGCAAGATAAAGGTGGGAAATATATTATGGGGGAAGTTCATCAAAGCTATTGATTCCCCCAAACTGTTCTACTAAAACAAACCATATAATACAGTAAGATCTCGCATCTAACGTGTTTTAATCTAACGAATTCGTATCTTAACGACGTTTTGCACATCTACCTATATTCTCATCTAACGAGTATAGTTTCAAATCTAACGAAAAAATCCTGAGTGAACAGCGAAAAATCCTGAACAAACAGCCACTCCCCACTGCCTCCCTCACTCCCGTTCAGTGTTGCCAGGTCTGCTTGACGAAATTTTCCTTACTCTATCTATCTATCTATCTATAGCTCCGACGCCTCGTTCCCTCCGGGAACTCCCCTCAAGGGGGTGGCCACGGCAGAAGTGTCTCCAGTTCTCCCTGTTCCAACACTCCCTCCTTACTTGTTCAAGCCCTCCTCTGCCCCTCATGTTTCTCTCCTTTACATACTCTTCCACTCTGTTCTGCCATCTAATCGGAGGTCTGCCTCTCACACCAGGTCCCACAACTTCACTTCCATACACCTTCTTTACAAACTCCTCGCCTTGCATTCTCTCCACATGTCCATACCATCTTAATGTATTACGTTTCACTCTCTCAACCACTCCACACTCAATACCAATTGCCTTCTCACTCATACCACATCTCTCATATACACTCTCATTACTTTCTCCATCCCATCTAGTAAGTCCACATGCTCCTCTCAAGTAACTCATTTCCACAGCACCTATTCTAGACTGATGCGCCCTATTCCATGTCCATGTCTCCGACGCATATGTCAGTGTTGGCAGGATTATACTATTTCGTAGTCCCCTTTTCACTTCCATACTCACACTTCTACCCTTCATAATCCTCCCCAGTGATCCTATGACCTGTCTACCCTTCACTGCTCTCTCCCTAATTTCTCCTTCCATACTTCCATGTTTACACATAACTGTACCCAGGTACTTAAACTCCTTCACTTCCTCCATCCTCTCACCCCTCAGAGTTATCTCACACTTCGTCCCAGTTGGTACAGCCACTCTGTAAGGTGTAGCAAAGTCAATCACTTCAGTTTCTGCTCTTTCAAATACCATCACTTTACTTTTACCCACATTCACCTTCAGTTTCCTTCGTTTACACACAGACTGAAATTCGTCCACCACTCTCTGTAAATTCCTTTCATTCTCAGCCATCAGCACAGTGTCATCCGCAAACAAACTTGCCACCAGGGACCAATTTGCTTCATTCAACCTCAACTTCACCCCCAGACCATTCACTTTGGCTTTCACCTCTCTCATACAACCATCCATATATATATTGAACAGCCATGGTGACATAACACACCCCTGTCTCAGCCCTACACTAATATTAAAACTCTCACTTAGATCACCCTCTACCCGTACACATGCTTTTGCATCTGCATAAAAAGCCTCAATGCCTTTCAGTAAAGGCCCCCCAACTCCATAAATTCTCAACACCTCTGTCATAGCTTTCCTATCAACCCTATCGTATGCCTTCTCCAAGTCCATGAAGGCAGCATACAACTTCTTACCCTTCCCAATATACTTCTCCACTATTGATTTTAATGCAAATATTTGGTCCACACATCCTCTACCCTTTCTGAACCCTCCCTGCTCCTCACTAACTTTATTCCCTGTTACTTCCATCAGTCTCTCAGTCAGAACCTTCCCGTAAACCTTCCCCGGTACACTAAGAAGGCTTATTCCCCTATAGCTACCACATCAGAATTTCCCTTTTTACCTCAATTATTCCCTGTTTACTCTTGAACAATGATGGTCTTTTGGTATTTCATCTGGTAGAAATTTCCCTGTTTACTCTTGAACGAACTGTATATTATTTCCCTGTGTGGACTCCAAAATTCCCTAAAACAGATAAACAAGCTCCGTGAGCTTCACGAAATTATGGAAAATCTTGATGAACAAGAGACTGTGAGTGATGGTGAGGAGGATATAGTGAACATTCTTAGTGACATTCCTGATGACTTTGATGGATTTATTGTGAAGGAAAAAAGTACAGACGAAAAGATAACAAAACTCCGAGCAGCATCACGAGAAGCAGCAGACAGTGAGAGAGAGGATGGTGGTGGAGGATGTGGTGGTGGGAGTGAGGGAGCAGCATGTGATAAGTGATAACTAATGTCCCTTGCCGCCGCATACAGAATTCATCCCTCATAGGAGAATGTTCCACATTTCTTTATTATTTTACACGTTTCTTGATTATTTTACACATTTCTTGTATATTTTTTATTACTGTATGCCGTACATACAAGCCAATTGAGTTTCAGTTGTATTTTTTGGTACCGATTATAATTTCCGCCATATGTTTATGTATTCGCATCTAACGAATTCGTATCTAACGCATCTTTTTTGGCACCTATTATTCGTTAGATGCGAGATCTTACTTTATTGAAGTATTGTATCCATTTTTTTTTGCATAGTTTGCAGTTTGTTAATTGGAGCCTCCAAATTACATAAATCATCCTGTCCACCTCTTGTTAACCTGAAGATACCCCAACAGAATGCAATACCAGACATGATATTTTGATGTAAAGATTTGATACCACAGATTTACTATGTTTGTAACCCCCTTGTCCACCACAGATATGCCTTAGATTAATTTTAATTTATACATTAATTTATTTCCTAGTACGCTAATGAATACTTGTACCCACCAAATATTTTCCCCAAGGTTCTGTTATTCATCACCATACAGATTAAGTGTTCTACTGGGCCTGTGTTATAACAAATAATTATGTTTGCATAATTTTGATGTCTTACTGTACGGTGTGTATTAGAGTACAGTACCTTGTGTTTTAGTCTTTCATCCCCTCAATAATCTTTGTATCTCATTATTTATTTGCATCTGATAACATTCTGAGTGTGGTGGTCACGAACAAATGCTCCCACAAGCCTGTAGGTAGTATTTTGTATACAGATAAATATATATATAAAATATGCCACGATGAAAAATTTGGTGTTTTTTTTTGTCTTGCACCTATACATATTTTTATCAGAAATTGCTATTGATAAATAATTTACATTGCAGCTTATACAAAAATAATGATATCTAAATATAATACTTCTGTATATACTGTAGATTGTGTTTTTCCAGTATACATAATGTTCTTCCTGTATACATTTGTCCAGAGATAACATTGAACTATTAATGGACATTTTTTAATTGAGGGAAGTAGTACTGATATACAAAGGGTAATAAATATTTCATTTAATCCACAAAACACAGCTTATGTCCTAAATGATACACTTCAATGAATTCCATGCGACTTAAAACATCACTATGAACCCCCATCATCTCTCATGTCAGACAGAAGAGGTAAGATTATATATGGTTCAGTGGTATTAAATTGAATAATGTTTCAGTAACAAGGCATTTAATTTTTATGACTAGAATAATAATGCACTTTTAAATAATTCAAACTGACACATTATATAAAATAATCTTGGTTAAAAAACTTTCTAAATAAATTGCCCACTACAATAAACATAACAAACACTAAGTATATATGGTTCTAACTGTATACAGTATGTTGGTAAGTGTAAGGCCCCCTCCACACAACTGGGCAGAGCCCGGCATGCATTGCCTGCTGAACTAATTTATCTCCCTTCTTTAGCAGTGTTACCAGATGGAGCAGATCCTGGCAATCTCCACACTATCATGCCCGCCACCCATCTATCAAACATTTGTATTGGAATTGATTTTGGAAAAAATGTTTGCCTACTGGGCACTGCCCGAACATGTGGACGGGGTAGAAGAGTGGTCACAATAATTGCATATTAAACTCAGTGAGTTGAAACTGAATAAGGAAGGCTACTAACTTCTCCAAACTATGTATGTTATGAGCAAATATGTCAAGATGCAGTCCCAATCCCACACAAATATCTCGTACTGTACTTGGCCAAGGAAGAACATCATACACACTATGGTACAATTTGGCCCCACACCTTCATACATACACTGACAGACTTGCATAGAAAATGTAACTTGGTTGTCTCTCAGTTTTGCACCTGTACAAGCTTTATTCCTCATTCCTTCACTACACTGTATATTTTTTTTAGAATAACGTTAAACATTATTCCCTTCACCATATCACCACCCCATCATGGTTAACCTCAAGAGCCATGGGGTTAAGTAATATGTTTACGAAATATTCTAAGAATATCAACAAGTACAACCACAATTCATAATTATATTCTTCCATTTTTACCATAGATAAAATAACAATTAACAGAACTAGGGCAATACAACTACTTAATATAATACAGAATTAAACACACACTTTACTGGCTATAAAACAAATAACACAACACAATAACAACACACTAATGCCATGTGACCGAGGCAACGCAACACTATGGACCATATACCAAGGCATGGTACCGGTATGACGATTCCATAGACACACTACAGAGCCATGGCACCGGTACCACGCCATTGTCAACACCACGGATGTTCTTGCATACAGCACTTGAAAGGAGAACAATGAAACCAAAATGAGAGAAAATAGCTAATGGAAAAAAAAAAAAAAAAAAAAAAAATTAAGTACTCTACAAACGACCATTGGATTTTTTTAAATCTATAATGATCTGTTGCTTAATGTCTTGTGTTAGGGAGCTTCATTTAAATATATTAAATATTAATTTATAGGCACAGTGGTTTGTACATTTATACACACTATTTTGCCACCACTCTGAGGGCCAGTTAGTGTATTATTATCTAACTTCTTTGAGAAAGAGGCTCTTAGTAGCTCTATTCGTATTGCAAAATGATAGGAATTGAGTGACAAAGAGAGCTTTTCACTACATTCTCCTTCATTCTTGCTACAGGGTTTTCCAGGCTTACTGCGGTCTTCTTTCTTCCTTTTCATTCCTTTCTTCACAATATTATTAAGGGGAGAGTATCTTGTTGGCAAATTGGAAAGTTACTGATTCCTCCAAACTATGCCAGAAAACAGATGCCCTCAATGGTACCAATAGGGAATCTGTTTATTGACATAGGTTGGAGGAATCGGAGACCTTCAATTCACCAGCAAAAGAATATCCCCTTAAACAGTACAGTACTCCACTCACCATCATCATCTCACCACATTAACACAAACTATATACATTCCAGTACAGCACATTACACAAAATTTCATCACATTACTGTAAACCTATCATCATTAACAACAAATTTCATCACACTGACACTACTACAATAACATCCTCTCTTTTCTCTTCCACCCTTTTGCTACAACATCACCATTAACCCCTTAACCGCGGGTGACAAGACAATTCGACACCACCAGCAAGTGTGGAGGACTGCGGGTGTCGAAATCATTCGACAACGCAGATTTTAAATTAGCTCACCCCACAACACGCTAGTTTTGGGCTGGCAACACTGCTTGTGAGAGCCAAGGGACTACCCAGAGTCTAGCCAGCCATTTCCAATCAGTGGGAGGACATATTTTCATCACTCCACTTTTCATGTAATTACAGGCACCATATATGTACGTAAAAATGACAGTGACATTATACTTCATATTGTTTTGTTGAAAAATATGATTCTGATATGTTTCATAACGAAATCAGAGTGTGAAAACGTACTTACGTAGATTTCTAAATAGTGTAAAAGTGATTTTTGAGTTGCGGTTATTGTGAGGTGGATACTCATCCTACTGATGTCCATGTAGTCTTCATAAGTACATCAGGAGACACCTAAAGGTTTGTACTTCAATATCCTGTATCATTTATTCATGTAGCATGAGTGGTTTACACACTATTAGCTGTCACATGTGTTTACATAGCGATTGTGAGCGAGTGTGGGATAAAGGCCCGGACAAGAGAGCTGCCACGCTCCAGACCGCCCACCTTTATAGGGTTAATGACAACATTGTATTTTGTATTTTTCTTCTTCACTGTAGCACCACTAAAACATCTCTTCTTCCACTTCTTTATTTTCATTCCCTCTTCCACTTTATCACCAAAACATCCATCCCCTCTTCAGCTTTATCACCAAACTTTGTATGTTGGGAAGAATCAAAGACTTTCCAACAAAAGAATCTCCCGTCATGAATAATATGGATCATGTATGATTTTTTTAATTTTTTTAATTTAAAACTTCAACCTTGGGACTCTTGAGAGGCCCCGAGATTATTGGGTGTCGCACTAGATGAAAGAGTGGAGCTTTGTGGTGATGTTGGTAGCTTTACTTCTGCCCCATTAGATGACGACACCTTATTTATACACATCACTATCATGAGAGGGCAGCTACATGAGTTGACGACGATGTAGGGGGTATTATCTTGACATGTCAGCGTAGCCAGGATATTTAACGAACCTTGGATAAACCCCAGATGTTTATAGTGGACTCGAACATGGGGTCCATGTCATTCACAGTCCATTGCTGTATCCACTCTGCCACCACCTCCCCCCACTGACTATGCCACAATACAATCTCCTTCCATATAGACTAGGTGGTGGTTGTTGCTGATGTTCTCCCGGGGCAGAATGGCCTCCTGCCCCACACACCCCTGGTACACTCTGGTCGCAGTGAAAAAACAAATCAAAATAAAGGAGGGACTGGTCCTTTTAATCCATGTGGACAGATCTCGTCAAATCCACTAGAAAGTGACCAGATCCTACAACAATCATTATTCTAGCCCTGTGGGGGATGGCAAATATTCACAGAGAATAAAGTCAGCCCCCCTGGGCAGTCCATATAGGTGGTGTTTCATGGCAATATTTGAAGGACTCATATAGCTCCAATTTTATGACTGCATCACAGGGTCTCTTAATTAATCGGTCTTCTCCAATGCCTTCCTGAGCCTCTGAGTGCGTTGGTCTGTGGGTCTGCTGATGAAGATGCCTGCAAGGATGGCCAGGTGACAACAGTGTAGCAGGGCAGAACTCCACCAGGTTGATGGGTATGTATTCCAACACAGCTCTATTACGCCAAGCACTAGTAACCTGCAATGGTGGTGGGGGTGTTGGTGGTGTTGTTATTATTGTTATTATTACTATCATAATTATTAATATTATTAATTTTATTTGTATTTTTATCATTGATATTATTATTATTATTATTATTATTATTATTATTGTTGTTGTTATATTATTATGAATAATATTATTATTATCATCATCATCATCATCATCACTGTATTAGAAGTACTAGAAATAAAACTCAAAGTACAACATTAGTATGACCATGCAAACAATTTTTACTTTTGGAAACCACTGTGGGATTTACTGTAAACTCTTGAACCCTGACCTGAATACAACGGAGAAACGTGTGGACCAGAGGAGGTAGGGTAGGCTGTGATAATACCAGATATAGAACTGGTAGTGTAGGGAGCGACTGGCAGCCATACCGATCATATTGCTGACAAAGAGAGGAAGGAGCAGCAGCTGACACGTCATGTTGTCAGTCTCCACACCCAACGTCAGCAGTGTGGAGTAGTTGGCAAGGTATCTGAAAATAAATAAGGAGATAGTATACGTTTGCTTGACTGGAGCGCCTCGAGTCCTCCAAAGTATACTAGGAAACAGACCCAGATAAAGAAAAATAATGGTATCCTGTTGCCTGGACTAGTTTGGAGGAATCACTTGTTCCAGATTTACCACTTTAACCAATGTGCTATATAATCCCTTAATGTTGGTGAGGAAGTTAATGATGTTCTGAGTGCTTGGTGATGTAATTATTGATGTTCTGAGAGTCTGTCTGAAATGTTGGTGATGTAATTATTGATGTTCTGAGATTGATTGATTGATTGATTGATATTAGGTGCTGTGATGTTCTGAGAGTCTGGAGATGTAATTATTGACTTTCTGAGTGCCTTTGATTTCTCCTCATTTAAAACTCATAATCTTTTGTTGGTTAATAATGTTGCTCTTTTATCTTTGCTGTGATAAGATGAAATTATAATGCTCATTATGTATAGTTAGTTTTTCTTTAGTTTTTGCTGTGACAAGATTAAACAGTTATTATTTTTCTCACTGCCTACAGTTATTAGTGAAGTGTAGAGACTAACCTGTTCCAGTGTGTATAGGCAAAGAATGCCAAGAGAGCCAGGTGTAGTGTCAGCAACCCTAGATGGAACCAAGGACTCACAAACACTTCCTCTGGCAGAAACCTCCAATTCACTGTCCACTTGAAGAGGAACACGCGGCCGAGATCAAACGACATCCTGATGTAGCCTAAGGGGTTGGCCACGAGGAATGGCGCCCCTAATGCCAACTGGAATGTTAAGTAAATGATTGACTAAGGGTGAAAGAAGACTCATGTAGGCTTGGAAGATGCTGTAGGATGAGGGAGAAGGTGACAGAAATGTGGACAGTAAACATGAAGGAAATAGATTGATTGATATTAGGAGCCGCAACAGTGAGGAAGGTGATTGAGAAAGGGAAAGAAAAGGGACAGTTGGAGAAGTGAAAGCCCCTTTTAGTTGAAGGAAATAGAAGGTTTTGGACTGTACATGGAAATTATTGCTAATCTAAGGTGATATAGAGGTGGGACGGCAAGCACGAAGGAAATACAGTACTGTAGAAGTTTTCGTACATGGAAATTATTGTTCATCTGAGTTGCTGGTATGAGGATGGATAATTATTTACTGCTAACTTAATGGAAACAAATGAATGCCTAGTGGTGTATACAGTATAATAATTAACTATTGTATATAATGACTAACCTGAAGTAAAGCACATATGGTGAGTTGTTTGATGGTGCCTTTGAGTCCCAGACAGTGTAGGTATGTCATGAGCAGAGCTGGAGCAAACAGTAGAATGTTCATCTTGATGGAAACGGCAAAACTGCAATAATATAAACAATGATAAAATTACCAATACAGTACCAATATTATTACCAATACTGACAATTGAAGGATTCATGTCCAGGTCACGACAATGTTCATATATAAGTTTTAAAGCTCTCTACACATGTAATATCACCTGTACTATCTAAAACAATTAACAACTCATTTCAACGTGGTCTGTTTCCAAATAACTTAAAATTGCTAAAATTGTCTTCATTTATAGAAGTGGGGATAAATTACAACCATCTAATTATAGACCAATATCTATACTTTCAACAATTAGTAAATTTATAGAAAAAACAATGTATGACAGACTTTTGGCACATTTGGATGCAAATAATATATTGACTAGTGATCAATTTGGTTTCAGGAAAAATTATGCTCCACAGGCAGCAACAATTAAATCAATAAACAGTATAATAAGTAATAATGATAAAGGCAATTTCACAGTTGCAATATCTTTGGATCTAAAGAAAGCCTTGGACACAATTAATCATAATATATTGTTAAAGAAGTTAGAGTTTTATGGTGTCAGGAATGAATTATTGGAGTGGTTTTCTAGTTACTTAATGGGAAGAGAGCAGTTCACAGAAATTAATGGAATAAGATCAGAAAATAAAGTAATAAGAACTGATGTGCCACTAGGCTCTACATTAGGTCCCCTATTATTTTTGTTACATATTAATGATCTGGTTACTTCTACAGATACTTTGAAATCTATTTTATTTGCAGATGATACAACAATTTTCCACTCAGACCCAAACCTTAAAAATCTAGAATATGTTGTTAATCAAGAACTTGATAAAGTATATAAATGGTTATTAGGTAATAGACTATCATTGAATGTTAAAAAAACAAACTTTATTTTATTTACTGGTAATAAGCGTGTAAATGAAGAGTTTAACGTAAGATTAGGAAATTCTGTAATTGATAAAGTAAATTCAGTAAAGTTTTTTGGAATAATTATAGATGAAAAGTTATTATGGAAAGCTTATATCAATTGTATACATAACAAAATATTAGGAATATTTCAGAAGATAAAAGATAATTTAACTAGAGAAGGACTTATAATTCTATATTACAGCTTAGTTTATCCTTATTTTCAATATTGTAACCTTGCTTGGGGTTCAGCAAAGAAAACTGTCATACAACCATTATTGTTATTGCAAAAAAGAGTAATTAGAGTACTTTCAGGGGCAGGACATAGAGATCACACTGAACAGTTATTTACAAATCTCCAGATTCTCAAATTTCATGACATCCATAGATTAGAACTACTAAAATTTGTACATAATCAACTACACACTCCAGTTGTTATCTTATATGAATTATGTTCAAACCTCCATAGCCAAAATTTAAGGAATCAAAATCTATTAAGACCTCCACAACCACACTCAGAAGCTGCTAAAAGATTTGTTGTAAACGCAGGAATAGTCTCCCAGTATATATAAGATCAATAGAAAACAAAACTACATTTAAATTGAAAATAAAGAAATATATTCTCAATGAACAAAATTAATGTACATACGTATTTATGTATATGTAAGGAGTAATTAAATTGTGGTATCTTAGACATTAATAATAAAAAGGAGCTCTTTAAAAATGGTTAGACATTCAAGGAGCTCTGCCTAGACAATAAGAAACACTCATACTAATATGTACTGTAATATTTTAAGGCAAAATAAAGATTTTTTTACTTTGACTACTACTACCATCACTACTCCTCCTTCTACCATCACTATTCCTCCTCTTTCTACTACTACCACTACCACTACCACCACTACTAGTACTCCCATTAGAGACTGTACCTGTATACGAGGCTGCCAAGTGTCCAGTTTCCATCAATGAATAGGTTGATGGCAGCATATAGGAAGAGCACAGCCAGGGGGTCATTAAACAGACGCAACACAAAGATGGAGTGGATGCGGTAAGACGTACAGCAAATAAACAACAGAATGTAGGGCGGTAACTGCAACGAGAGAATAAAAGTGTGTTATGATTGTAAACGAAGGCAGTATATAAACACCAGCATGTAGGGAGGTAACTAGAATAGAAAATAAATGATTGTGTTATGATTAAATAAATAAATAGAAATAATAATTGTGTTATGATTGCAAATAAACTGGAATAAGAGAATAATTGACTGTGTTGTGATGGTAAACAGAGGGAGAATATCAATATATAAATGAGTATATATGGGGGTAACTGCAAGGAAAGAATTATTGTGGAGGGAGAAAATGAATAAATGAAAGAATAATTGAGTGTGTTATGATTGCAAACCGAGAGGGGCAAGAGGCTGAAGAGAATAATTGAATGTGTTATGATTTGCAAATGAACACCAAATAAACACCATTATGTATAGCGGTAACTGAAATAGAAAATAATTGAGTGTGTTATGCTTGTAAACAAAAGCAGCAAAATATATAAATTTTTATGTACAGTATGGGAGCAACTGTTATGATTGTAAATGGAGGGAAAAATTGAATGAATAAATGGGTGAGCATGCATGAGGGACAAACACAGAGAGAAAATGAATAAAATCAGTGTTAAGATATTATACAGTACCGGTATGCCCTTGATATAAGATGATTAATTTTAGCACATACATCCTTTTAACACAGGCTCAGTAAATCATCTTTGTCTGTATGGTAATGAATAAAAGAAGCCTGGGAAAACATAAAATTTGGTGGTCTTCAATGAGGGACTGAGTGTAAAATGAAGTGGTGGGTGATGAATAATCTGCAGAAGCCTGGGAAAACATTCAATGAGGGACTGAGTGTAAATTGAAGTGGATGGTGGATACAAGTATTTATTCATTATGTATAGAGGGTCTGCAGTACAGTACATTTATTTACCTTCTTGCTTTTATGGAATATTCTGAAGACTAAGGCAAGGAGGAGGACGTACATCGCTGCAAAGACGTACTGAGCCAGGCGGATGTTGGCACCTCTGCTGGTCAGGTAGTACAGGCCAAGGTAGACGTACACAAACCCTGCGAATTTAAAAAATAAACTGTAATTGTAAACAATCCATGTACAGTTGGGGAATAATGTATGTGAACACTGTTGGCGGCTTCTGGCAACATCCCCAAAAGTAAACACATCAATGAGAGAAAGTATTTATGAATTGAAGGATAACTTTTATTTCACTGTCTGTGGTTGGTCGACGTCACCCAATATCAGTTATCATTATGTAGTAATGAATAGATTTTGCCTATTCCTAACATGTTTATCATTGACATTGTTACCAGAACCCGTCAACGGTGTCCAGATACTTTGTTCCCCAACTGTACATGTATATTAACAACCCCTGGAAATGTAAACTGTATATGTAAATAAACCCTGTTAATGTAAATGAACCCAGTAAATGTAAAAAATAAAATAAAAAATATGTAAATGCACAAATATCTTGATCATCCTACATTGCTAAAATAAATTAAATTACTGTTTGATTCTGCTCTTACAGCAACCAGAATAACAGACTTAATAATTTATGGGGTAGTAGTGTTGGTAAATCTGGATAACTGATTCCTCCAAACTATTCCAAGCAACAAGAGACCACCATTATCTTTTAAAATCTGATCCTGTTTCCTGTCATAATGTGGAGGAATCAAAGGTACTCTAATGCACCAAAAGTGTATTATTAAAGTTCCCTCATAAGGTAAAATAACACATCAACTGGAGGCCTTTGATATAAGATGATTAAATTCATCACTATCCTTATAATGGAACCTGTGATGTAGTCAGAAAATTGGAGATAAACGAGTCCTTCAAATATTGCCACGAAACACCACCTATATGGAAGGAGCTTGTTTCACGACATGGTCAGGAAGAATCAGAAGCCTCCAATTTTCATTCACGATGACAGGGCCCTTAACACAGGCCCAGTAAATCTATTGGTTTGTATAATAATGAATAACAAAAGCCTGGGAAAACATTTGGTGGTCATCAATGAGTGACAAGAGTGTAAAATAAAATTGTGGTTTGAAGTATTTATCCATTGTATATTGAGGGTTTACAGTTACAGTACTGACCAGCGGGGTACACGAGGGGTCCGGTGTCCCCGCGTAGTTGTGTGTAGTCCCAGGTTCCATTGGCCACTCCCTCCACCTCCTGCATGTACGCAACCCAGTCTATCTCCGTGTCTGGCAGAGGAAAACAAAATATTTAGAAAGTGTACAGTACATAACATTATCACCCCCTCCACCTCCAGCATGTAAGCCACCCAGTCAATCTCTGTGTCAGGCCCGGGGGGAAAAACAATATATTCAGTATTTAGTACATAATTATCCCTCTGCATAAAAAATACTGTAGTTTTTCTGTCTGTCCATGAAAATACTGTATTAAAACCCTCTGTACAGAACTAGTTGTTGTTATTGTTGAAGTTCCTCAAGCTGTCTGTCCGAGCAGCCCCGAGTAGAGAACTAGTATTTCTATGTTCTATGTTTGTTCATGGAAATATTACATCCTAAATAGTATAACTGTACCTCTCTATGTGAATTTAATCAATCTACTGTATATTATATCTGACAGTAGTAATATGATTTTTTTCTCTCTCTCTACAGTAGATAATTAGGAAGAGAGAGAAGGAACAAAATGGCCCAGCAATTAATTAAGGAAAACACAGATATCTTAATTCTTACATTTTTTTTGCTATAACTAAGTGAATGATAATAAACGTAAAAACACACCACATCTCAACACTTACATATTTTAACTCTGTGATTAATTATAAAAGTAAAGAAGTACCACACCTCCACCACACTTACATTCAACTCTGTGAAAAATAATAAAAATACTGTAAAAACACACCACATCTCCACACTTACATTTAACTCTGTGAATAATAAACATGAAAACACACCTGACAGTGACATGTATAAATAAGGTGCCGTCATCTAGTGGGGCAGAAGAGAAGCTAAGGTACCAACATAAACACGAAGCTCCACTGTCTCATCTAGTGCGACACCCAATAATCTTGGGCTACTGACAGTCTACAGTCCTGAGGTTGAGGTAAAAAAAAAAAAAAAAAAGTTACATTTAACTTTGTGTATAATAAAAGTAAAGAAACACCACAACTCCATCACACTTACATTTAACTCTGTGAATAATAAATATGTTGACAAAGACCTCAGCCACCAGGAACACCACCGCTGCCACCCAGAAATACTTGGGGTTGACTATAAGGTCTTGGATGAAGGCTCGGGTGAAGTAGGTGTGGTACAAGTGGATGGCCTTCTCGTAAAATGAAGGACGCTTTTTTTTGGAGTTCTTGTCAACCGGAGCCATATTGATGTCTGGAGGATAAAAATATAAATAATTCAATATAAAGTACAGTAAAGGAGAATAAATTATGTAATGATAATTGTGTTGTTTAGGTGAAAAAATAAATTTATGCTGTACAGTCTAGCCAGTTTATATGTTACTTGTATTGTGGAGATTAGCAAATCTTAATAAAACTTTTAGACTCTTGATCATATATATTGGCCTAAGTACAGACTTCCCCTTACACCCTGGTCAAGGACTATGTGCCATGACTGTACTTTTCATTGCACAGAAATGAAGAAAATCCATATTAGTGTATATTATTATTATTATTATTAAAATAGACCAGAGACACAAAGCTGGGAGAGAAGGCAAGCATTCTATCAATCCGAGGACCCACCCAGCCCCATGAATCCAACCTGAAGAAAAGAAGACAGCTTAGAGAAAGAAAGATGAGCAGTTAGCTTAATAAAAACATATTAGGCCCTACTCTTTGGCATTTTACGAGGTTACCTGCAGTGTTTATCTAAGTTAATCTAGACTATGTGTTGAAGGAAAGTATAGATAAAGGACAATGAATAGTTAGTAATAGCCTATATTTCTTCTCTGGCGGGTTCCTAGTTCTTTCAGTCCACTTTTAGTGAAGTACCATTACGTTCCTGTTCATTTATAGTGAAGCTAAAAAGCACTCATTTTAGCTTATGACATTATTTTCTACACAACAGACAAAATAAGTTTAATGTACCGTACAATAATATTTTACTACTCATCTTCTCTACTCCTCACATTCTCTATCTTTCACATTTTCTATACAGTATTCTTAATTAATTTTATTGTAATTTATTATACATTCACTCCATCTTTACTGTCCATTATCACACTACATTAACTTCACTATTCACTCTATCTTCACTATTCACCCTATCTTCACTATTCACCCTATCTTCACTATTCACCCTATCTTCACTATTCACCGTATCTTCACTATTCACCCTATCTTCACTGTTCACCCTATCTTCACTATTCACCCTATCTTCATTATTTATGCTATCTTCACTATTCACTCTATCTTCACTATTCATCATTGTATGTAGTTAAGGGAAGATTCTCTTTTTGTTAAATTGGAAGGCTACTGATTTCTCCAAACTTTGCCAGGAAACAAACACCCTCAATGATATCAATAGGGGGATATGTTTTGTGGCATATTTTGGAGGAATCAGAGACCTTCCAATTCGCCAACAAAAGAATCTATCTCCCCTTAATAATAATTTGTGATAAAGTTTAATTAAGGAGCCACAGAAATGGAAAACACAATAATACTTTCTCAACTCTTTTTGGATAATCCATCATTCCCCAATTTTTAGTATGTTGAAATATACGCACAGACGGCAAAATTAGTATTGTAACCACCCTTAGTCCCTTACATTGAAATCAACTACAATTATCCATAGGGGAGTACCAATATTTTTTTTGCCAACTGTACACCAATGAGTGCATTTTGACCATGTTTGATTCCTCCACTCCAAATGAGAATGGTTTGAAGGGAAAAAAAAAATAAACAACACAAAAAATAGGTACCGGTAAGTAATATTTATATGTTTTTGAGTTAGTCTGACTTAACCTGACCTGACCTAAACTAACTAAATCCAGAGTGGGGCAGACTACCGTGACCTAACTGCGGCAAATTACCGTGACCTAACCTGGGCAAACATAGGGGATGAAATCAAACCTGGTCAAAATGCACTGTTACACTGACTCAGGATCGTATGCAAGAACATCCATGGTATATACGATGGAGTGGTACCGGTACGACGGCTCAATTATTTTGCTATGGAGCCATCGTATGCACCACCAACGTTCTTGAATACAACCCTGAGTAATGACTAAATAAATACCAAAAAAATAACCACCAACAAATATATGTGGCTCTTTTTAACTATTATCTATATCCTGGGTACAGTAGATTAGGTTAGGTATGGTCAGGGCTAATTAGGTTAGGTCAGGTTAGTTCAGGTCATGTCAGGTTAGGTTAGTTCAGGTCATGTCAGGTTAGGTTGGGTTAAGTCAGGTCAGGGCAAATTAGGTTAGGTTAGGTTAGGTTAGGTTAGGTTAGGTTAGGTTAGGTTAGGTTAGGTTAGGTTAGGTTAGGTCATGTCAGGTTAGGGTAGGGTAGGGTAGGTTAGGTCAGGTTGGATTAGGTTAGGTCAGGTTGGATTAGGTCATGTCAGGTCAGGGCTAATTAGGTTAGGTTAGGTCAGGTCAAGTCAGGTCTATTCTGACTAATTCTAAAATGGGTTGTTATCAGGGCAAAATTACAACCAAATATTTTAAATTCAGGTTTTTTTCCCTCAACCCCAAACCCCCGCTTCCATCGCTCTCACATTGGAGTGCTTTGAATCCTCCAAAGTATGCCAGGAAACAAGACCAGATTAACAAAAATAATGGTGCCCTGTTGCCCAGAATAATTTGGAGGAATCCGTAGCCTTCCAATTTACCAAGAAGAAAATCTCTCCATAACTATAGGGTTTGGTATTGTCCAAAAGTAAAGTTTATAGCATATTAAGTAAAGTTTAGAGAATTTTAAGTAAAGTTTAGAGAATTTTAAGTAAAGTTTGTAGCATATTAAGTAAAGTTTATAGCATATTAAGTAAAGTTCAGATAATCTTAAGTCAAGTTTGTAGCATATTATGTAGTTTAGAGCATTTTAAGTACAATTTGATTAATCCAGGTAAATATGAGAGTAAATAATAATAATAATAATTCTTCGTTAGTGCAAAATTAACAGCTGACAACCACACACACATAATCCTAAAATTATTCCCTATTTCAGCACTTTCCTCATCAAATACATCAATATATACTCTTCCTTAAATCATATAAACATGTCCTTCACCATAATTAATACGGAAAATAACAATACGAGGCTTAAAAACAGTGTAATATGTAACAAGTTGAATTTCACACCTATTTCCCGGCTTGTCTGTCTCCTTAGTAAGTAATAATAGTAGTAGTAAATAGGGTGGTAGTAGTAGTTAATAGTCACTCAATTGTAGTTTTCTCAATAAATATAAGTGTTTGTTTGTAGTTGAACTTAATTAAGACTGAAGGGTTGCCATCACTCCCTAAAACAAACAAACAAACAAACACGTCTATAAAAAAAAAATAGTGATAAGTGTGATACCGGTATGTCAAAAATAGCCCACTCACCCATAAGACAGCAGCAGTAACTTAATTAAAATTCTTCCTACTGCTAACTACACCAGCAGCTTATCCTTATTATTCATTCTTCAGGGTTTAATAATAAATTGTGTTCTTTTATTAAATTTGTGTGTTGTAGTACCGTGTTTTTTTGTTTACAGCTCATTCAAAATCACCAACAAGTCATTCTTTTTTGTGATAATATACAATTAACAGATGATCATTTTTGATATAGAACACACATATATTAGAAACCGTTCAGAAACCAGCCCAATTAGGAGTGAATATAGCTGTATTGGCAACTTTTTTGACTTTTTTTTCCGTTTTCCGGTGTTCTGCTTTTACAACGGCATTACAATATAATTACATTGGGGTCTATTTTCAAGGATATTGTTCTCTCTGTACTTCCACAGGTTACAGACTGTTCTTTCTGTTGAGTTTCGTGTTTGTTGTATCATCCTTTAAGACCAAATTAATGTTTCTAAAAAAACGTGGCTTCTAAAGTTGTCAACATTAGCAGGTGCCGGGCTACATCATTTTAACTTGTCCCCTGGGTTACTATTTTTTTCACTTAAAAAAATATGGGATTAATTAAATATCCCGTGCCGGATGTACAGATTAAACCAAATAATATATTGCACTTAATTAAGGGACAAGTGCTGCAGTTAAAGGTCCACTGGCAGACAAAAATAAACAAACATAACTAGTATATAAATAGTAAATGTCTGGCATGTGGGAAAGAGAAGGTTATGGGGTAACTTGCTCAAATAATGGGATTGTATACTTTTGGTACATTAGAGCGCCTTGATTCCTCCAAATAAAGTATGCCAGGAAACAGCTAGGACCAAATTAACAAATAAAAATAATGGTGGCCTGCTGCTGTTGCTTGGAAATGTTGGAATAGTTTAGACAAGGAATATGTATACAGTAGTTGCTTCAGATTTACCCACTTAACTAGGATTGATTTGAGGATGAATTAAGACCGCCCTAGTCCTGGCAGACCCTGTAGAACGAGAGGGAAGGAGGTAGTGAGGTGGGACAGAAGAGAAGAGTGGGTGAAAATTGAAAGCTTCTGATTCCTCCTGACCATGCCACGAAACAAACTCCTTCCATATACGTGTGTGTGTTTCGTGGTAATATTTGAAGGACTCATTTATCTCCAATTTTCTGACTACATCACAGGGTCCCTTATTTAGGAATGGCTGGGGTTGAGAGACACGAAATATAGGCAAATAAATATATCAGGCAGGAATAATTACTATCTAGGAAGGAGGAAATTCTGAAAAGGGAAGTTGAGAGAATTTAACTGTTAATTAATTTATCTACATTGAAGTTTCCTTATATATAGTTTCATTTTCTTAGGTTAATCTGATATATGTCATTACCCAAGTTAAACTTAAAACTCTTCTTAGTAAATTGGAGCACTTTGATTCCTCCAAAGTATGCCGTGAAACAAGACTTAATAAATGAACAAAAATAATGGTGGCTTGTTTTGTTATTGAAAAAGTTCCATATATACCAACGATACTGTAGCCTAATATCCCTTTAAGGTCGTCCGGGAATAGAGGGTTCGACAGGCTTGGGGGGGGTTTAGGGGGGGTGCGTTTTTTTTTTTTTTTTTTTGGGGGGGGGGGGTCGGGGGGAGTTTGGGGGGTGCGGGAGTAGAAGGACAGGCTTTGGAGGGGGGGTTAGGGGGGTGCGTTTTTTTTTTTTTTTTTTTGGGGGGGGGGTCGGGGGGAGTTTGGGGGGGTCGGGAGTAGAGGGACAGGCTTGGGGGGGGGGGTTAGGGGGGTGCGGGAATAAGGGACAGGCTTTCTACCCACCCAAAGCCTGTCCCCCTATTTCCGCACCCCCTCAGTCCCCCCACCCCCCAATCCTGTCCCCTACTCCACACCCCCTTAATTAAGCGGATTGTATATCGTGTAAAATACTATATATAAAATTATGGTTCTTCCCTTGTCAAATTATATACAGCCTGAGTAAATTAAATCAACAGTTCTATAATTATTCAATCAAATATTATTCTTTCCTATTTTCATTGCTTGCCTCCTCTTTGTCATAATTCCCTCCTCCTTCCTTTCTGAAATAAATACAAACTAATATTACTCTATCCTATTTACATTGCTTTTCCTCCTCCTTGCTTTCATTCTCTCCCTCCTTCCTTCCTTTCTGAAATAAATACAAACTAATATTATTCTATCCTATTTCCATTGTCTTTTCTTCTCCTTGCTTTCATTCCCTCCCTCCTTTCTGAAATAAACACAAACTAATATTATTCTATCCTATTTTACATTGTTTTTCCTCCTCCTTGCCATATTTCCCTCCTCCTTCCTTTCTTAAATATAAACACACTAATATTATTCTATCCTATTTACATTGTTTTTCCTTCTCCTTGCCTTCATTCTCTCCCTCCTTTCTGAAATAAATACAAACTAATATTATTCTATCCTATTTACATTGTTTTACCTCCTCCTTGCCATATTTCCCTCCTTCCTTCCTTTCTGAAATAAATACAAACTAATATTATTCTATCCTATTTCCATCGTTTTTCCTTCTCCTTGCCTTCATTCTCTCCCTCCTTTCTGAAATAAATACAAACTAATATTACTCTATCCTATTTACATTGCTTTTCCTCCTCCTTGTCATAATTCCCTCCTCCCTCCTTTCTGATATATATACAAACTAATATTATTCTATCCTATTCACATTGCTTTTCCTCCTCCTTGCCATATTTCCCTCCTCCCTCCTTTCTGAAATAAATACAAACTAATATTATTCTATCCTATTTACATTGTCTTTTCTTCTCCTTGCTTTCATTCACTCCCTTCTTCTCACTGAAATACATAATAAATCTTCCTACCTCTCTATCTCATTCTTTCATTTTTATTTTACTCCATTATTTGTATTCTATATAGCCTCTATCTCTCTCTTTCTTTCTCTCTCTCTCTCTCTCTCTTATTTGCATCATATATAGCCTCTCTCTCTCTCTCTCTCTCTCTCTCTCTCTCGTTGGCTCATAATATAGCCTCTCTCTCTCTCTCTCTCTCTCTCTCTCTCTCTCTCTCTCTCTCGTTGGCTCATAATATAGCCTCTCTCTCTCTCTTAATTGCATCCTCTCTCTCTCTCTCTCTCTCTCTCTCTCTCTCTCTCTTAATATAGCCTAACCTATACACTATAATTTTACTGTACAGCATTTGTATTTTTGTTGTATAATTCATTTTCATTCCCGCTTCTTCCACCACCTACCTTCTCCTTCCTCAAACTCTATATAATTATTGCTTTCTACTTTTCATTTATTATCTCGTTATCTTATCTTTCTTTCTTTGTTGTTGTTGTTGTTTTTGTTGTTGTTGTTGTTGTTGTTTCGTTACTAATCTCCTCTTCCTCCTTCTCCTTATTCTTCTCTTCCTCCCTCTCCTCATTCTCCTCTTCCTCCCTCTCCTTATTCTCCTCTTCCTCCCTCTCCTTATTCTCCTCTTCCTCCCTCTCCTCATTCTTCTCTTCCTCCTTCTCCTTATTCTCCTCTTCCTTCCTCTCCTTATTCTTCTCTTCCTCCCTCTCCTTATTCTCCTCTTCCTCCCTCTCCTTATTCTCCTCTTCCTCCCTCTCCTCATTCTCCTCTTCCTCCCTCTCCTCTCCATCCCTCTCTATATTTTCCTCTTCCTCCCTCTCCTTATTCTCCTCTTCCTCCCTCTCCTTATTCTCCTCTTCCTCCCTCTCCTTATTCTCTTCCTTCCTCCCTCTCCTCCTTTTCATCGTCGTCGTCGTCATCTTTTTCTTAATTGGTGTACATTGTATTTGGAGCCATGCATCTGTCTACTCAGGGTATAATTACAGATATATTTTACCATGTGCCTTCCTGCCTGTGTGTGTGTACAGTCTTTCAGTGTGCCTGTGTGTGTGTGTGTGTGTACAGTCTTTCAGTGTGTGGGTGTGTGTGTGTGTACAGTCTTTCAGTGTGTGTGTGTACAATCTTATAGTGTGCCTTCATGTGTGTGTGTGTGTGTGTGTGTGTGTGTACAGTCTTTCAGTGTGCCTGCCTGTGTGTGTGTGTGTGTGGTGGCTTCGGCTCGGTGACAGGGGTAATGAAGTCATAAATTGTCATGTGTCCCGTAGCCCCTCCCCTCTCTTTCTTCTCCTCCACCCCTCCCCCCTTCTCTCTCTCTCTCTCTCTGTAATTAATCAACACACACACACACACATTATAAACCTAACTAACCACACACACACACATTAACCTAACCAACTAAACACTTAAAAACATTCTTCATCATCAACACACACACACACACACAGTAACAACCTTTGAAGATGAGCACCATACCTAACATAGCATTTGTTTTTTGTTTTCTTTCCCGCTAAACAAGGCAAGTACAATAGCATAAATAGTGTAGTAGGTTATGTAAGTTATCCCAAGGCCAAGATGCATTTAAGGTCTTTCCCGCCCAACCCAACAGCAGACTTCCCGCGCGCGGCAAAAACAAGTTTATAATTTTTTTTTATCCTAGTAGCTCTTCTGCACTTGTTTTACCCATCTCTCTCTATCTATCTATCTCTCTCTCTCTCTCTCTCTCTCTCTCTCTCTCTCTCTCTCTCTCTCTCCAAATAATATATATAAAAAAAAGTAGGTTATCCCCGAGTTTGAGATGGTGTTTCCCGCCACGCCCAATCTGTGTCTACCTTCCCGCGCGCGGCAAAAACTAGTCAGCTGTCTTTCCTTTTTTCCTCTTAGTAGCTCTTCTGCCTCATTCTTGCTTAGATGATGATGATGGTGATGATGAGGAGGGATAGGACACGTGGTCAGTAACAGGTATGTGTGTGTGTGTGTGTGTGTGTAAATAATATTGTACCGGTGTGTGTGTGTTTAGATAATATTGTATGTACCTGTGTGTGTTTAGATAATATTGTACCGGTGTGTGTGTGTGTGTGTTTACAGTAGATAATTTTGTGCCTGTGTGTGTGTGTGTGTTTACAGTAGATAATTTTGTGCCTGAGAGAGAGAGAGAGAGAGAGAGAGAGGAAGCAGCTAGAACATGCACTTGACCCCAGAGAGAGAGAGAGAGAGAGAGGGTGTGGTGAAAGCCTTGACACACACACACACACACACACACATGCAAGCAAGATATGAGGCCAAGGTCAGATATCATGGGCATAGAAATACAATCATATTATATCTTCCTATTATTTTATTTATTTATTTAAGTTTATATATTTATCTTTGATCGTAATTAACCTGTTTTTGGTGCATTAATTAAAACGATTGATTCTTTCCAACACACACACACACACACAGACACTGATTCCTTCTAACACACACACACAGACACTGACTCCTAACACACACACACACACGCTGATTCCTTTTAACATACACAAACACACACAGTCATTATTTTTCTTCTGCTTGAGGTGTGTGTGTGTGTGTGTGTGTGCAGGACCAACGCAGACATTTAAACAAACAAACAAACACACAAACAAACGAACCAAAACCAAAAACATAACCTCATCCCATTCCACCTCCCTCGTCTGAAACACACACACACACACTCCCTCGTCTAACACACACACACACAAACTGATTCCTTCCAACACACACACATACACACACAAACTGATTCCTTCCAACACACACACACACACACACACACACACACAAACTGATTCCAACACACACACACACACACACTGATTCCTTCCAACACACACACACACACACACACATACACACACACACAAACTGATTCCTTCCAACACACACACACACACACACACACACACCAAATGAGAAAGGTGAAGGTAGAAGCTAGAGTACCGCAATGCATATGTGACATTTTACCCTTTTGTGTGTGTGTGTGTGTGTGCCCTGTGTATATGTATATCTCTTTCGGTAATTATTATATATGAAACTTGTTCTCTTGTATACTGTAAACCCTCGATACACAGTGAATAAAATAATGCTTGTATCCACCATCCACTTTACTGTTATACACTTATAGTCAGTTATTCAATACAACTAAATGTATGTTCTCCCAGACTTGTGTTATTCATTATTCACCACTTAATTCGTTTTACACTCATTGAAGACCACCAAATTAATGTTTTCCCATTAGGCTTCTTGTGTTATTCATTACCATACAGACTATTAATTAAGTGATATACTGAGCCTGTGTTAAAAGGATATAGTGACAAATGTAGCCTATTTATCATAATATATGGAGGGCCTACAGTAATTAATTTGAGAGTACTTTGTTTACATTCTTCAGCTGATCTCTATAAATGATAGTAATTAGAGTGTTGTTTGTATATGTTTTTCAGATCTATATACTAATAGTTAAGAGTGTCCTTTTGTTTACATTCTTCAGATCTCTATAAACAGATCTATATACTAATAGTTAGCTAGAGACTAGAGTGTCCTTTTGTTTACATTCGCCAGCGGCTAGATCTCTATATTATATTGTGGCATTACAGTGTTGGTAAATATGGAGCACCTGATTCCTCCAAATTATGCCAGGAAACAGGATCAAATGTACACTTACCAGCACTGCAGCGTGGACAGGGGCTCACTCATATTCACCACTGTGCTTATTTAGCTGGAAACAATCCACGTGTGTGAGATGGAGTATCCTCGATACACTATAGCACATGTTGTGAACTTTGTTGCTTAAGGAACTAAATAACTAAAATCTCTTTAACATGTGAGCACCTGTACCATGCGACAGTGCTGGCGACTGTACAAATATAATGGTGACCTGTTGCTTGGTATAGTTTAGACTTTAGAGGAATCGGTTACTCCATCCAGATTTACCAACACTATTACTATCCCCTTATTACTAGTCATATAGCAAAGTGAACCTAACCAGATCATAGGACTCCTGCTGCTGTGTAAGAAAATTTAGAGAAGAGACATCGTGACGCTTGTCTTGAGTTTGACCAAGGCAGCTGTAGCCTAGTCAGGAAACTCTGTCATTCTAGACCAGAGAAATATTTTCTGAGTAGCCTATTTGGATATTGGCATTACAAATATTGGTTTGCGGCATTATGGATTTTTCTTGAAGCTACTATATAATGTTTATAGACCAGATGTGCCACTACTTCATGTTCTTAACGTTTATGAGTCAATGACTACAGTCTGATATGAATGAAATCAAGTGTCCAAAGCTGAAGACTTTGGAAGGCCGAGCAGAGTTGAAAGTCGTCGCTGATGATTAAAGTCACTTCGGGAATATTATCTTTTTAACCACTAGTCTAGTTTTAAATAGGTTTAAAATCCTTCCTCAGTACTGTAGGAAACTTTCCTGGAAGTTTGGTGTTGATATCTGATATGGTCTAGGAGGAGTTAGGTTCGGACATTTTCCAAAATCTGAGTCACAAAAACTGAGGTTGACCACCAGACCAAAAAGTTTTCCGCTTCGCTCGAGAAAGCGACCGAAAGCATTTTTTTTTTCATTTCTACGAATAACCATTAAATTAAAGAAGATATTTCTTTTTGCATGTGTTACAATCCTGTATAACCACAACAGTCCTTACCTAAAGTATGTATATTATCCCCTTTATTTTTATATTATGACTCTCTGTCTTACAAACCTATTACACAACAGATGATAATTAGCTATGTAACTGTCCTTGTAAGAGATTATAAAGGTTACTGTATCTTGTGTATGTCTGTATGTCTGTACTCACCTACCTACCCACCCGCGGGCCGTACTGTCTGTGTGTGTGTGTGTCTGTGTGTGTGTGTTCTTCTCTCTACTCATCCTATTCCTATTCAATTTTTCTCTTGTAGTTTTTCCCTCTTGCATTTTTTATTTTCATTTTGTCTCTTATCTGCATTTTGCACTATATATAGCATATTATAACACACACACACACACACACACACTCTCCTACTTCCCCCCAACACACACACACTTACTTACTTACACCCCTTCCCCCCCAACACACACACACACCAATTTACACCCCTCCCCCATACACACACACACACACACTCTCTCTCTCTTTCTCTCTTATACACACACACACACACACACACACACACACACACACACACACACCAATTTACACCCCTCCCCCCCAAAAAAAAAAACAACACACACACACTCTCACTCACACTTACACACACCAATTTTCACCCCTACCCCCCAACACACACACACACACACACACACACACACACCAATTTACACCCCTCCCTCCCAACAAACACACTCTCTCTCACACTCACACACTCTCTCTCTCACCATGTCATCTCACCCTGCAGCTTGGTCTTATTAATCTTACCCAGGCAGGTCTAGTTTTTGTAAGGGAGTGAGTGAAGGAGTTAGTGGGTGGGTTTGTTGGAGTAGCCAGTCAGTCAGCTGGTAGAGGCGGTCACCCCACTTTCCGTTTCATTTGTGACCTTTTGCCGTGGAGGGAGGGAGAGAGGAGGGGAGGGGGGGGGGGTTAGGAGGGGTTATGGGTGAGAGAGGGAGGGGGGGGAATGTAGGAGGGAAGGAGGAGAGAGAGGGAGGAGGGGGATTTGGGGAATGGTGGAAGTGAGGGAGGGAGAGTATCAAACAAGAGAGAGAGAGAGAGAGAGAGGAGAGAGAGAGAGAGAGAGAGAGAGAGAGGGATGGAAGGGGATTGGGGTATGTAGGAATGGAGGGAGGGAAGTGTGATGGGGGGGGGGGGGGTGTAGAGAGGGAGTAAGGGAGGGGAGAGTGGGGGAGTGAGCTAGGGAGGGGACATTGTAACTTTTTGTGCCCCCCCCCCCCCTACCCCCAACGCCCTCTATACTATGCTCACATTCCTTCCGCATTACCTGATCATTAGTAACGCATACACACACACACACACATACACACAGAGACAGAGATAGAGAGAAATTGAGATTGATAAGGAGAGAGAGAGAGAGAGATTCATAAGCCTACAGAGAGAGAGAGAGAGAGAGAGAGAGAGAGAGAGAGAGAGAGATTCATAAGCCTACACACATACAGAGAGAGAGAGAGAGAGAGAGAGAGAGAGAGAGAGAGAGAGAATCATAAGCCTACAGACACACACACACAGAGAGAGAGAGAGAGAGAGAGAGAGAGAGAGAGAGAGAGAGAGAGAGAGAGAGAGAGAGAGAGAGAGAGAGATTCATAAGCCTACAGACACACACACACACAGAGAGAGAGAGAGAGAGAGAGAGAGAGAGAGAGAGAGAGAGAGAGAGAGAGAGAGAGAGATTCATAAGCCTACACAGAGAGAGAGAGAGAGAGAGAGAGAGAGAGAGAGAGAGAGAGAGAGAGAGATTCATAAGCCTACACAGAGAGAGAGAGAGAGAGAGAGAGAGAGAGAGAGAGAGAGAGACATAAGTACAGATGAATTATGTAACAGTGAATTCAAAGTTTCCGGATTTTAGTCTCATATTTTTTTTCCTTACATTATTGGAATTATTTACTGTCGGTGATTTCAAATGTCAGAGGAAATTGGAGAACAGAAAGGAGAAAATAACTTCATTCACATTAGTCAAACAACAACAATAACAACAACTACACTAATTATATTAAAAGGTTAGGTTAGGTTATGATAGGTTTGGTTAGATTAGGTTAGGTTACATTATTTTCGGTTAGGTTAGGTTAGATTACTGTAGGTTGGGTTAGGTTAGATTAGGTTAGGTTTTTTCGGTTAGGTTAAGTTAGGTTAGGTTAGTTTTGGTTAGGTTAGGCTAGGTTTGGTCAGATTAGCTTTGTTCAGGTTAGGTTTGGTTATGTCAGGTTAGGTTTGGTTATGTGAGGTTAGGTTAGGTTGGGTTAGGTTAGATTTGGTTGGGTTGAGAATGGTTTGGAAAATTCACTTGTTCGAACTCTGTTCAGTTACTCTCCAACACTCCTTGGACCCTGGTCCAGCACTATCACCCATTTCTAGTTATAGTACAGTATTCGCCCGGCAGGGAGGGAGGGCTGGGTCTATCATTGTTAGCCACCTTTATACTATTATACCCCTCTATGACTCCACAGGATTTTATATTCAACAGTTGATAAAGTAATATATTCTAGTGACGTGTATAAATAAGTAAGGTGTCTTCATTTAGTGCATGGGACAGAAGAGAAGCTGCCTATATCACCACGAAGCTCCACTGTCTCATCTAGTGTGTGTGTGTGTGTGTGTGTGTAACTCCCCTTGTCTCCTGTATATTGACGTGTATAAATAAGGTGTGGTCATCTAGTGGGACAGAAGAGAAGCTATGGTACCAATATCACCACGAAGCTCCACTGTCTCATCTAGTGCGACACCCAATAATCTCGGGGCCTCGCAAGAGTCACGGGCAACTGACACCCTACAGTCCCGAGGTTGAGGTGAAAAAAAAATAAATAAAAAAAAATAAAAAAATAAAAATCAAAGTATGTATGCATATATGTATGTATGCATAAACTTAATGAAGACACTATTATTATATACAAAGCATCTCCGGCCTGGTGTGTGTGTGTGTGTGTGTGTGTGTGTGTGTGTGTGTGTAATGTTGCAATATAGTGTGTGTGTGAGTGTATACAGGAAGCTCCTCTCTGCAAGTGTGTGTGTGTTTTTCCGAAGTGTTGCAATACCGTACAATGCGTGTGTGTGTGTGTGTGTTTCCGAAATGTTGTAATATAGTGTGTGTGTGTGTGTTTCCATTATGATGCAGTACAGTGTGTGTGTTTGTGTGTGTATGTTCTTATGTATTTGTATCTTACCTATGTGTGTGTGTGTATGTTCTTATGTATTTGTATCTTACCTATGTCTGTGTGTGTGTGTGTGTGTGTGTCCCAAATGTTACAATAATTCAAGTTCAACGTTCGATAATAATAATAAACTAGAGAATGAATAAAAAACACTCATCAATATTAATTAATAGTTGGCAATAATAATAATAATGATAATAATAATAATAATAATAATAATAATAATAATAATAGTAATTCCTCCAAAGTATCTCAGGAAACAAAAAACAAACAGGACCAGGTAAACAAAAATAATATTGTTATTGTTAGGAATAGTTTGGAGGAATCATTTGCTCCAGATTTTCCACCACCACCAACCAACACTGTATTACCGCACTTAATTAACACCCCCCACCCCTCACCCCCATACCCCCCCACTTTGCAACCAACATGACTCCCTCCTCACCCCTCCCCCCCCTCCGGCAACTAATGACCGGTTCACATTAGCCCGTTTAGACGGATCCAACCACGGTATAATGACATTATACCGTGGATCCAACATCCGTTAATGACGTCACGAACTGTACGGAGGTAGGACTACAGAGGAGATAAGCTCTGTCTGTTTTGATTTGCGTCACAGAGTCGTTTCTTTACAATAAAAAACAAGCATGACTTCTTTTTTTCATACGAAACTGCTCCACATAACATGATGTTCATTTAACAAATACAAGTTAATAATTATAATATTTGAATAAATTTACACCTTTATTTGTGCACAAATACTTCAGTTTGATATTTTCATGATTTGATGAAAAGTCAACAACATTATACACGGAAAACACCGTCACCTTCCTTCCGTAAAACATGACTTGAGTTCATCTCTGCCGGATCCATTCCATTCAACGACGGCTGTCTTGCCCGTAATGGTAGACGGGCTCCGGTTCACACTGGATGGACTCATACACGGCCGTTTGTGACCCCCCTCACCCCCATACCCCCGGCAACCAACATGACCCCCCTCACCCCTATACCCCCGGCAACCAACAAGACCCCCCTCACCCCCATACCCCCGGCAACCAACACGACCCCCCTCACCCCCATACCCCCGGAACCTACATGACCCCCCCCCCTCACTCACCCCCATACCCCCGACAACCAACATGACCCCCCTCACTCACCCCCATACACCCGACAACCAACACGACCCCCTTCTCAACCCCATACACCCGGCAACCCCCCACCCCACCTCACACCTCACCCATACCCCCCCGGCAACCCTCGCAACCCCCCACCCCACCCCACCCTACCCCACCCTACACTCACTCTTGGCTAAACCAATTATAGTATTATTTGTAAACACTTGAATATACTCAAAGTAATTATATGTAGTTAAGTTTTATCAATTAAAGGGAAATGAGTCCAATTTAGTTAGTTATAAAGATAATCAATACACTATAAATGTATTTCGTCATGTATTCCGTTATGTATTAAGTTATGTATTACGTTATTCCGTTATGTATATCGTTATGTATTTCGTTATGTATTCCGTTATTCCGTTATGTATTCCGTTATTCCGTTATGTATTCCTTTATGTATACCGTTATGTATTTCGTTATGTATTCCATTAAGTATATCGTTATGTATTTAGATATGTATTCTCACCATAATCATACTCAGTCACGATTATAATAAGGAAATAATTTTAAGGGGCAAGTTTTGTGTTGGTAATTCTGGAGCAACTGAATCCTCCAAACTATTCCAAGCAACAACAGAAAGAACACCATTATTTTGGCCCCATCTGGTCCTGTTTCCTGGCATACTTTGGAGGAATCAAGGCACTCCAATGTACCAAAAAAAGAATTACCACCTTAAGGAAATTGGAGGCTTCTGATTCCTCCTCATTATGCCACGAAACAAACAAGCTCCTTCTATATAAGTGTGTGTGTGTGTGTGTTTGTGTGTGTTTCTCTGACTGTGTGTGTTTCTCTGACTGTGTGTGTTTGTGTGTGTGTGTGTGTTTTTGTGTGTGTGTGTATTTGTTTCTCTGGCTGTGTGTGTTTGTGTGTGTGTGTGTGTGTGTTTCTCTGGCTGTGTGTGTATGTGTGTGTGTGTTTCTCTGGCTGTGTGTGTTTGTGTGTGTGTGTGTGTGTGTGTGTGTGTCGTGACAATATTTGAAGGACTCATTTAATTAATTCAACATTTCTGACTACATTACAGGGTCCCTTAATTAAGGAGATATTACTGTGTTATTATTATTATTATTATTTTTATTATTATTATTATTATTATTATTATTATTATTATTATTATTATTATTATTATTACTATTATTGTTATTCTGTTATGCTGTTATACTGTTATTCTGTTATACTGTTATTATGTTATACTGTTATTCTGTTATACTGTTATTCTGTTATTCTGTTATACTGTTATTCTAATATTCTGTTATGGTGTTATTCTGTTATGCTGTTATTCTGTTATACTGTTATGCTGTTATTACGTTATGCTGTTATGCTGTTATTACGTTATTCTGTTATTCTGTTATTACGTTCCCTTGGGTTATATTTTTCTGTCATATCTTTTTTTTCTTTTTTTCAAGTCAAGGAGGGGTCATGTGTGTGTGTGTGTGTGTGTGTGTATGTGTGTGAATTCGTGTGTGTGTGTGTGTGTTTCTTTCAATTCAAGGAGAGGTCATGTGAGGTGAACTCGTGTGTGTGTGTGTGTGTGTGTGTGTGTGTGTGTGTGTGTGTGTGTGTGTGTGTGTGTGTGTGTGTGTGTGTGTGTTTCTTTCAATTCAAGGAGGGGTCATGTGAGGTGAACTCGTGTGTGTGTGTGTGTGTGTGTGTGTGTGTGTGTGTGTATTATCGAATACACTGAAGCAAGATACCCAATTGCTTATTATTATTCTCTCTCTCTCTCTCTCTCTCTCTCTCTCTCTCTCTCTCTCTCTCTCTCTCTCTCTCTCTCTCTCTGTGTGGTGTGTGTGTGTAATAATAAAAAAAAATAATAATAATAAGCGGTTTTATTAATGAAAGTGGCAGCCTGGAGTTGAAAATATACAATCATGAATAGATATAAATATAAAAAATAAGAGGAATAGAAATAAACATAAAATATATACAAAGATACATGGCAGTACGTGTGTGTGTGTGTGTGTGTGTGTGTGTGTGTGTGTGTTTATATCGAGGGAGTTGATAGATTGAGCCTATTACAGGTAGGTAGGTAGGTAGGTAGGTAGGTAGGGAAGTAGGTAGGTAAGTAAATGGGTAGGTAGGTAGAGAGGTAGATAGATAGGTAATTAGATAGGTAGGTAGATGGGTAGGTAGGTGGGTAGGTTGCGAGGGGGAGGGAGGTAGGTAGATAGGTAGGTAAGTAAGTAAGTAGGTAAGGAGGAGGTCAGGTAAGTAAGTAACTACAGTAGGTAAGGATGTGGGTAGGTAGGTGGGTAGGTAAGTAAGTAGGTAGGGAGGAAGGTAAGTGAGTAGGCAGGGAGGGGTGAGGGAGGGAGGGAGGGAAGGAGGGGTGAGGGAGGGAAAACACATGCAGTCGGGTGAGGGGGGTGGGGGTGGGGGTGGGGGGGAATCAACAACAACAAGGTCAAGGTCCCCCCCCCCCCCACACACACACACAAACAGACAACATACACACACTCACACACAAACACACACACACACACACACAAACACACATACTACACACATACACACAACACACAACACAAACAGACAACACACACACTACACACATACACACACACAACACACACACACTCACACAACACACACACACACACACACACACTACACACATACAAACAACACACACACACACACACACACACACACACAAACAAAAACAATAATAAAAGCCTTCTACACTGTTGTTATATAAAGATGTATAATGAATAGTAGTAGTAGTGGTTAGTGGTTAGTGGTTA